>ML534287.1:79519-162007 GCA_005239535.1 Nicotiana rustica
TCTCTATTCCGAAATGATTATATCTTTAAAGCTTTCAAAATAAACTCACAATTTAAAGGTTTTCACTCGACGGTTCGACCAGTTTTTTGAGTTAATTTGCTAAGGCCTGACATGAATAAATTGATGAAGTGCAGAGTTGCTAGTGTTTAATTGGGTTGTGGTTCCCGACATTTGTCTTGCATTCTTTCCATTCTCTTTGCATATTTCTATATGTTGTCCGTTGATCGTAATTATTAAATTTTCTTTCGTATTATTCGATCGTACCGTTGTTTATATCGAATATCTTTAGATAGATATTATGTTTTCGGTCATTGGTGCATTTATGTATTTTTAATTATTAGACTAGTGGTGTCTTGACTAGTCCTCGTCACTACTTCACCGAGGTTAGTCTCGATACTTACTGGGCACCACCGTGGTGTGCTCATACTACTCTTCTGCACATTTTTGGTGTGCAGATCCAGGTAATTGGTGATTAGTAGCTGCGTGGATCGTTGGTAAGGAGACTCAAGGTAACCTGCTGCTGCGTTCGCAGGCTTCAGAGTCACCTTCATGTTTGTGTCAACTGTACTTACTATTTCTAGACAGTTGTATTTAGATTCGGTTGAAAGATGTCGTAGAGCTTATGACTTGTATTTACCGGGTTTTGAAAAATTGTAAACTCTGTTAAGATATCTATATCGAGACTGTTATAGTTCCTTTATTATTGTTGTTGTTCAGTGGAAATGTTAGGCTTACATAGTCCCTAAGACTAGGTGCCATCATGATACCCAACGGAGGGAAATTTGGGTCGTGACAAGTTGGTATCAGAGCTCTAGGTTCATAGGTGCTACGAGTCATAAGCGAGTTTAGTAGAGTCTTACGGATCAGTACGGAGACGTCTGTACTTATCTTCGAAAGGCTACAAAACTATTAAGAAAATTTCACTTCCTTCATTCCTATCGTGCGAATTCATTGATCTTGAAGTTTGAAATTATCGTTCCATTCTCTCATCGATGGTGAGGTCACGAGCTGCGGTTACTGATGATGTTACCCGAAGTAAACGTCGCAAGGGTCAGGGATAGAGGCCAACGAGGAACACGTGCCGCAGTTAAGATGCCTACCAGAGCAGCCATGGAGGATTCGCCAGTAGTTCTAGTTGGGGGACAGGTACTGGGGGTGCCTGTTGCTACTCTGGACTTCAGGAGGCCGGGGCATAGTTTTTGAGTTCAATTGGGACATTAACTCAGGCAGGGTTAATTCTAGTGCACCTGTTGCTTCACAGATCAGGGGAGGAGTTTAGACTCCCACCGTCTACACTCCAAAGCAGTGAGATCATATTGGTCAGGTTCCAAATCTTATGGCAGCATGACGAGTGGTTTCAGTTCAGCCTGTAGTTAGGACGACAATATCGGAGGAAGAACAACTTGGACTTGAGAGGTACAACAAGTACCACCCTCTTATCTTTCAGTGGAGTGGCGACAGATGGTGCCCAGGTTTCCTGGAAGGGTGTCACTATATTCTCCGTACTTCAGGTATTGTGGTGATGAGCGATATTGCTTTTGTCACGTCTTAGGTTTAGAGTAGTGGGTTGATCAATGGTGGCGGAATATGAGTTGGGGTAACCTGGACGAGTTAGCCTCACTAGCGTGGATTCAGTTTTCAGAGATGTTTTGAGGGAGGTTGCACCTCAAATTCGTGTACGGCGCGCGGAGTTTGAGAAGTTGCGTCAGGGAGCTACGTCACTATTGGAGTATGCCGTTAGATTCAGTGAGTTGGCAAGATATACACCTCACTTGGTTGCTTCAGTTAGGAGGCGAGTCCGTAGATTCATTGAGGGACTCAGGCATGGTATAGAATTTTGGGTCAACCAGTTCAGTTGCACTACCAGCTTCGCATGGGGGCTTTTCAGGTACTCATGGGTCTCGTAGGATCCGTATTGTATGTCTTCCAGAGCCACATCGGCAGAGAGATTATTTTCAGTGTGGAGATGTTAGACACAGGGTGAGAGATTGTTCTAGGATTCAGGTAAGAGAGTTATAACAGGGTATTCAGGTGGATAGAGGGCGCCTAAGAGGGGGAGGCCCGACCTGTTGATGTGTTGCATAAAGTAGGCTAGAGGCCGTTGTACCAAATATTATCACCCAGGTATGTCTTGATTTGATAACGTTGGGTAGCATTGTATTTCACTATACCTCTGTCGGTCGGGACGAGTTTCCCTTATTTGTTGTTTCATTTAAGAGTGAGTTCCGTGTTTTGCACTCTATTTGTGTTTGCTCCTATTGGGAGATTCTATGAGTAGTAGACCTTGTGTATCGTTGTTTATTTCATTCTTGATAGTGGTGAAACTGGAAGTGAGTCCATGTTTTTCTTCGTGGCAAGCTTTATGTGATTTTCCTAAGTATTTTGCTTACGAGTATTGATTTGATACTCCATCGAGATGTGAGATCAGCTAGCGTTATGATTTTATCAGCTGAGATGAGTTAATGGAGAAATTTGTATTGGTATGATATATTTTCGGTATGTGATTCAGAGTTGAGGGTGAGCTCCTCGTGATAATTGTGATTAGATATATTTAGACTGGGCTAAGTACCGCGGTGGAATTTTATCAGGATGGAATCCTTGTGATTTGTTCATATGCCTTGCTTCTTCCTTGTTATATTGCTTTTGGTAAGTCAGTATTGATAGAGAGTTATGCCTATGGGCTTGTTTGATAGTTCCGTTATATGTTTCTATATTCGTATTCAGTCATTCCCGTTATGTGCTTTATTAGTTTTAGCTTGCGGGATGTGTACCTGGTGGTGTTAGTTGTGGCTTGGTGATTCGAGTGTTTAATAATGAAGTTTCGTGTTCATTGCATCATTATCAGTATTATGGGGTTTGGATATAGAGTTCTTCCACATGTGGGACTAATTGCCAATGTTGAGGTGATTTCGGGCAGTTATCGTGATCAAAAGTGTTATTGAGCCTATATGTGATGTGCTATGTTGTGTGCCCGTCCCTTATGGATGTAGACCTGAGTTGATGCAGCTGGTTGAGGCTAATGCCGGATATGGATTTAGAATCGAGTCTTTTGGAAATGAGTATAGGGTGAGGAATTAAGGCATGAGGCTTATCAATGGTGATGAGAAGGCTATATTGCAGTTGCGATGGTTTCATCAGGATTATGTAGGTTAGGGTGACGTGGGATCACCCGCGGGTGTGTGTTGGAAGTGCACAATCACTGATTGGATGAGTTCAAAGTGAATCTTGGCACGTTCGAGGACGAACGTTTGTTTAAGAGGGGGAGATTGTGATGACCCAAAAGGTCATCCTGTATATTTCTATCTAATTTTGTGTTCCGAGGTCGTGAAAACCTCCTTCTATCTCACCTCGATTTGCATGCGTTGCCCGGGTGTGTAGCCGGGAAGTCTTTATGTGGAAAACTCATAAAAATGATAATTTTGTATTAGAAATTTGAATAAAGTTGACTTTGGTCAACATTTTTGGTAAACGGACCCGGACCCGTGAATTGACAGTCCCAGAAGGTCCTTAATAAATATGGGACTTGGGCGTATGCCCGAAATCGAATTCCGAGGTCCCAGGTCCGAGAAATTAATTTTTAAAGAAAATTATTTTTTAAAAAATATAAAGGTTTTTAAAAATGAAATTTGAGGTGAAACCTGTGATATCGGGCCCGTATCATGGTTCCGGAGCCCGGTACAGGTTCGATATGACTTATATATGTTATCTGTGAAATTTCGTAAGAAACGGACTTTAGTTTGACGTGATTCGGACCTTAAAGGCAAAATTTGATGTTTAAAGAACTTTGAGGAATTTCATTGATTTTTTTTGCTTGATTCGTCGTTTTAGTGTTATTTTATGTATTTTGAAACCTCGATCGAGTTTTTGCTAAGTGATATGACTTGTTTATGTGATTAGACGGGGTTCCGGGGGCCTCGGGTGTGTTCCAGGTGGACCACGAGTCATTTTTCCCACTTTTAGAACTGCTGTTATCTGACTTTTGATGTCCTTCTGTGCGATCGCGAATAGCCCTTCGCGTTCACGTAACATTAATGCGGACCACCCCAAAATCCTTCAATGCGTTCGCATGACTCCATACGCGATCGCGGAAGCCAGCCTGCCCATTGTGCGCGATCACATAAGATTCTCCGCGATCGCGGAGCACATCTTACACCAACTTCATTTTCCTCTACGCGGCCGCGCCTGGATTCCCGCGATCTAGATTCACAAAACACATGGGCAGAATATAAGTTTGCAAAATCGGGGGTTTCACCATTTTAAACATATTTTGACTTCTAAAAATGAGTTTTGGGCGATTCTTTGAGGTTTTTTCACACAAATCGAATGGATAAGTGTTCTTCCACTAGAATTAAATATATTTCATGAATTAGTTCTTGTTTTTATCATTTAATTTGTGATTTGGGTTGAGGGGATTGTGGGTTTTGAAAGAGAACTTCAAAAATGAAAATTCATGATTTGAATGACCAAATGTTATCGGAATTGGAAAAATTTAGTATGGGTGAACTCGTATCGGAATGGGTAATCGGAATTTATAAAATTTGTCGGGTTCCGAGGTGCGGGCCCGGGGGTCGACTTTTTGGTCGATTTTTATTAATTTGCAAAGATTGAAACTTTATTATTCGAAATCGTTCCTTATACGTTTTATATGTATTTTGAAGTTGTTTTAGTTGATTTTGAGCCGTCCGGAGGCCTTCCCGCCCGAGAACTCTATTTTTGAGTACTGGGTTGTCGTCTTTGTGGTATGTATCTTGCCTAACCTTGTGTGGGGGAACTACCTCTTGGGATTGAGTCTTCTATGTTGATTGTAGTCCGTGTACGCGAGGTGACGAGTGCTTACTCGGGCTTATTTGCTAATAGATTTCCCTTTAGGGATTTTTTTAGGTCCTTATGTTCCCCGTGTATGAATTGAAATTGTTATATTTGAATTCCTGATTTCTAGTTTCATCTCTCCCTGCTCAAATTAGAAGTACTTGCCTAGCATTCCTTGTTTCTTATATGATCTTAATTGACTTAAATGAAGACTTTGTTTTTCCTAACGTTATACTATATCTTTCTTCATACGCTGCCTATGTGACTAAAACTAGTATAATCTCTCCCTATAAATGTCTAACAAGTAATTGGAATATCTATATTTTGGTCAAGCATTCCCGTGAGTCGTAAATTGTGATTTAAATAATTTTTTCTCTTAAGTACTACTTAGGTTTAATTGATGACCGCCCATGTTGACGGTATTCTTTGATGCTGCCTATTTACTGAGCATTTGTTCAAACTGAGTTTATTTGGCAAAGCTAATTGTCTAAGTGAGATTGGTTATAGCTGATTCCCTTGCCGTGATGATTTGGTTTCTTGGTTGCGAACTTGAATATATAGAATCGTTGCTATATTTGCCTTGTTTCCCCCTCGTTATGCTATTTTCTCTTTGTGCTTGGCATTCCTTTAAGTGAATACTTCTTATGGGTGAGTTTTTACCATTTGTGTGATTTATGTATTTGTATTGAGTTGCTCATCGCACAATACATTTTTCTTGTTTTCTTTTGCGCTGGTTGTGGGAATATATGTTGTTTCTGTCGCATTCTGGTTGTTTTCCTCAGTGGCTGCATTGCATATTTAAATTGGGACTAAGGACCGAGATCTGGGAGCTTTCCCCCTGTACTGCATTACATATTTAAATTGGGACTACAGACCGAGATCCGGGAGCTTTCCCCTTGTACAACATTGCATATTTAAATTGGGACTACGGACCGAGATCCGGGAGCTTTCCCCTGTACTGCATCACATATTTAAATTGGGACTATGGATGAGATTCCGGGAGCTTCCCCCCTGTATAGCATTGCATGACAAATTCTGAGTTGCGGGCTGAGTTCCGGCGGTTTTGTCATTGAGGAGATTTGGATAGAAAGATATATATATATATATATTGAAAAGTATAGCTGAAAATCAATTATCTCTAGGAAAAGTTATGTCTGAAGGACTTCTGTTTCGAAAGTATATTTGAAAAGTATTTGTCTTGCAGAAAAATGATATTTGAAAGAGCAGTATTTCGGAAACTATATTTGAACACCACATATTTTGAAGAGAATATGTTTTAAAGATTTCTCTTTATAAAAATATATAAATATACATTCAAAGAAAGTAAGTTTCAAAGAAGAAATTTCTCTATTTCGAAATGATTATATCTTTAAAGCTTTCAAAATAAACTCATGATTTAAAGGTTTTCACTCGATGGTTCGACCAATTTTATTGAGTTTATTGGCTAAGGCCTGATGTGAATAAATTGATGTAGTGCTGAGTTGCTAGTGTTTAATTGGGTTGTGGTTCCCGACATTTGACTTGCATTCTTTCCATTCTCTTTGCGTATTTTTATTATGATGTCCGTTGATCGTAATTATTGAATTTTCTTCTGTATTATTTAATCGTACCATTATTTATATCATAAAATCTTTAAATAGATATTATGTTTCGGTCATTGGTACATTTATGTCTTTCGAATTATTAGACCGGTGGTGTCGTTACTAGTCCTCGTCACTACTTCACCGAAGTTAGTCTCAATACTTATTGGGCACCGCCGTGGTGTGCTCATACTACTCTTCTGCAGATTTTTGGTGTGCAGATCCAGGTAATTGTTGATTAGTAGTTGCGTGGATCGTTGATGAGGAGACTCAAGGTAACTTGCTGCTGCGTTCGCATGCTTCAGAGTCACCTTCCTGTTTATGTCAATTGTACTTACTATTTCTAGACAGTTGTGTTTAGATTCGGTTGAAAGATGTCATAGAGCTTATGACTTGTATTTACCGGGTTTTGGAAAATTGTAAACTCTGTTAAGATTTCTAAATCGAGAGTGTTATAATTCCTTTACTATTGTTATTGTTCAGTGAAAATGTTAGGCTTACCTAGTCCCTAAGACTAGGTGCCATCACGGTACCCAACGAAGGGAAATTTGGGTCGTGACAAGGCAGTACCTCGGGAGATCCCCTATTGTATATTTACTTTTGGGACTACCACGTGATACCTCAGGAGATCCCCTATTTCATATTTACTTTTGGGACTACGAGACGGTACTTATTTACTTTTGGTACTACGAGACGGTACCTCAAGAGATATCTTGTTGCATATTTACTTTTTGGGACTACGAGGCGGTACCTCGGGATATCCCATGTTGCATATTAACTTTTGGGACTACGATGCGCTACCTCAGAAGATTCCCCTGTTGTTTATTTACATTTGGGACTACGAGGCGGTACCTCGGGATCACCTTTATTGTTTACCTTTATTTGTTGTGACGTTACTTTTATGAAATTTCTCGTTGTTCTTTTCTCAGTCATTTCATTATATTATTATATTTTTCTGCCTCGTTTCCTTTTATTCCAGTAGGGCCCTGACCAGACCTCGTTACCACTCTAACGAGAATAAGCTTGACATTTACTAGGTTCCATCGTGGTGTACTCATACAACACTTTTGTACATCTTTTTGTGCAGATTCAGGTTCTTCCTACCATGCCAGATACTAGTGAGCTGGACCGCACGTGGAGACTTCAAGGTATATCTGCCAGCATCCACAGACCTCGGTGTCCCCCTATCCTTATTACGTTTGTTTTCCTTATTCTCATTGGATTCTAATGTATAGAGACACTTAGTGCTTTCTCTTAGAAGCTTGTACTTGTTTCAACCGGGGCTTGGGAGTTGTAATTATCCAAATCGCAGTTTTTATATGTATTTCATATGTTCTGAGTTCAGTTTCATATTCAGTTATCCTGCAAATTGTTAGGCTTACCTAGTCTTAAAGACTATGTGCCATCATGTTACCCTACATAGGGAAATTGGGGTCGTGATAATGTTGAAGCTAAAAATTCATGCTAATGGATGCTGAAGTTATATAATTCATTTTGCTAAAACTTCATACAAAAATATGCTGAAGTATTGTAGTATGATGAAGTTTTTTAGTCCATTTGCTAAAAACTTCATACTAAACATACTTAAACTTTTCTCTTGCAGTATTAAATTTTCTAAAGAATTTTAGTTAATGCATGCTGAAGTTATTTAGTTCATTTGCTAAAACTTCATATCAAAACATGCTGAAGTTTTGTAACGCAGTCTACAGTTTTGTCATATGCTTTATCTAAAACTTCAGTCTAAACAAGCTGAAGTTTTTTAGTTCATTTGCTAAAACTTCAGGACAAACATGCTAAAGTTTTTTTCCTGCACTATCTTAACTTCTAATGAATTTTGGATAATGCATGCTGAAGTTATTTAGTTCATTTGCTAAAACTTCATATCAAAACATGCTGAAGTTTTGTAACGCAGTCTACAGTTTTGTCATATGCTTTATCTAAAACTTCAGTCTAAACATGCTGAAGTATTTTATTTCATTTGCTAAAACTTCAGGACAAACATGCTAAAGTTTTTTTCCTGCACTATCTTAACTTCTAATGAATTTTTGATAATGCATGCTGAAGTTATTTAATTAATTTCCTTAAACTTCATATCAAAACTTGCTGAAGTTTTGTCCTGCACTCAACAGTTTTGTCATGAGCTTTCTTAAACTTCAGTCTAAACAAGCTGAAGTTTTTTAGTTCATTTGCTAAAACTTCAGGACAAACATGATGAAGTTATTGTCCTGCAGTATGTTAGTTTCTATATGAATTTTTGCGAACGCATGATGAATTTATTTAGTTCATTTACTAAAACATCATACCAAACATGCTGAAGTTTTTTCCTGCATTAAACAGTTTTGTGTTGTAAACCCTCATGGATTTGTGATCAATAAGTTGCATAAGCTTTTTGCTAGTTTCTTTTGGAGTAATTCAGTGGAGGGACGAAGTAGGCATTGGGCTTCTTGGGACACTATGTGTATGCCAAATGAGTAAGTGGTGTAGGCTTAGGTCACTACATGATATATCTAAAGCATTATTTTGTAAATTGTGGTGGAATTAATATAAAAAAATAACACACAGAAAGATTAAAACAAAAACATAATATTTCATTAAACTAAATAAATAGAAATTAAGATTACATAAAAATAATTACTTAAAACTAAAAATAAGATAATAAACCTTTAAATAAAAGGATTATACAAAAAAAAGCTAATCATCCATATCATCGTCGTCATCACTGTAAGACGAATGAGTGGCTGTATCTCCAAAACTACCATTGGAGCCATCTTTGGCCAGCATCTCCAACCTATACAGCTTGTTGTTGATTTCTTATAAATCCCTTTTATAATTCTCTATGAAATCATCGAGTTTCAACTCAAATGCTTCTATGATATCTTGTTTGACTTCATCAATGATATTTCTGATGACAACATCCATTTTTCTCCCTTTTGTATTTTATCTACTGAAAATATATGTGTTTGAGTGAATAAAATCACAAGGTATAGCATGCTTATATGGACGTAAAGAACTTCTACATTATATATGAAACGACATAAAGGAATTTTAAATGTCCAGTGTAAAGCGTGCATGAATATGACAAAAATATAATTATTACACTAACACATACACCAACACAAAATAATTACTACATTAAATGTGTTTGTTACATTTTACGGTTAAAAATGCACAAAAAAATACTCTTATATAGTATACAATTAACGCATCCTAAAACTTCATGCTGAAGCATACTGAAGTTATTTAGTTCATTTGCTAAAATTTCAGACTACACATTCTTAAGTTTTTGTCTTGTAGTATGTAATTTTCTATAGAGTTTTTGCTAATGCATGCTGAAGTTATTTAGTTCATTTGCTAAAACATCATAAAAAACATGCTGAAGTTTTGTAACGCAGTCTACCATTTTGTCATTTATTTTATCCGAAACTTCAGTCTAAACGAGCTAAATTTTTTAGTTTATTTGATTAAATTTCAGACTAAACATGCTTAAGGTTTTGTCGTGCAGTATGTAATTTTCTAATGAATTTTTTCTGAACTTCATACTTATATGTTTTTGTTCATTTTCCTAACACTTGACACTAAACATGCTGAAGTTTTCATTCTGTATGATGAGTTCGATTTGCCTTGTTATTACATTCAATTTGAGGTGGAATTTTGATTACAAATACTTCGATCATGATACCAAACTTATTCTGCTTAATAAACAAGTATCATTCAATACTTTCCTGAAGAAAATTAGTGAAGTTACAGATTTTGATTCAACATAATATTCACTAAAAATATGGTTTGATATCAAACGAAATACAAGTAAAAGGATGCTTGTAAATTCACATGAATAACTCATAACTTTTATACATTGCTAACAACTGATTCAACCTTTAAGAATTGCCATTTTGTCGTCGAAAAAATACAACTACTTTCTAATAGTATAGCTGCCTCAGAATCTGCAATATTCAAACCATCTATTGCACATACAATAGATTCAGAACAACTTGTTGATTATCAACATAAACTAGAACAACCAACAATAGAAGTAGACAAAGAGGACAACCTTATAACATTACAGCTACTTAAGAATATGGAACGCTGCAAGAATTACCTGCCGCTACAATAAATTCATACCAGTTTGGTGATGCCCAAGAAGAAGAAGGACAACTAATGAAGCAAATAGACAACCAACACACAGTCCAACAAACTTTTTTGTTTTCTCTTGCAATGATAAGAAACAACGAAGATGAAGAAAATACATAAATTATACCGATAACATCAGACACAATTCAAGAAATTGCTAAAAATTCTATTGCTTCTAAGAAATCAAGAAAAAGAGTGAGGAGAAAGATGAAAGAATCTCCACCATGTAAAATACTTAGGCATGATGAATTGCATGAGAAAGTAAAAGTAGGATTTTTTGAGAACAAGAAGAGCATGACTAAAACTTTCAGCTTGGGGATAAACCAAAATGTTGAATTCACCGTTGTTAGATCATGTTCAAAGAGGTACGTGCTGAAATGGATCTGTCACGATCTGGAATTCTCACCATCGGGACCGTGATGACGCCTAACATTTCACTTTCTAGGCAAACGAACGCTAAAGTAATTCTTTTACCAATTCTTAAACACTTTAAACAATTTAACCAATTGGACAGAAATGAAACTAAAATGAAGTACGAAATAGCATAATAATCCAATATCTAGTACAACCCGGATCTGGAGTCACAAGTACACGAGCTTCTCGAGTCTCTACAAATAGGGTTTGAAATAAATACAATTGTCTCGAATGAAAAGAACAGTAAATAGGGAAAGTGGATGGGGACTTTAAGGTCTGCGGACGCCAACAGATCTACCTCGAGTCTCCAAATGATAATCCGAGCTGATACACCTCACGTACAGCTGGGACCAATATCAAAACCGCACAAGAACTGCAGAGTGTAATATGAATACAACCGACCCAATGTACTCCATAAGTGTAGAGCCTAACCTCGACGAGGTAAGTGACGAGGATATTAAAGAAACCTGTGCAGACGAAAATATACAAACAACATAACGACAAATAAGGATTTAACATGTACTGTCATGAGGACATGAAAAAGGGGGTACGCAATACGGTGACTATAATAGATAATAACGACATGAAATAATGAATAAAGCTTCATCCAATGAGACAGATAAACATAACGAATATAAACTGGACGACATCACCCTTCGTGCTTTTGCTTTCAACCTCACCATGAAGCAGTAATAATGGCATGACATCACCTTTCGTGCTTTTACTCTCAATCTCTCCATAAAATAATAAATACGGCATGGCATCACCCTTCGTGCTTTTACTCTCAATTTCATCATGAAATGATAAATACGGCACGACATCACTCTTTGTGATTTAACTCTCTTCCTCTTTATGTATAAATAAATAATTGAACAATAATGCACGACATCACCCTTCGTGCATTAACAATGTCTCCCTTACAATGAAGCAAATAACATATAACATTTGGGAGAAATAATGGTCAAGAATAAACCTTATGTCAACAACGTTTCCAAAAACAAAAAGGAGCCTCAACTTCCAATAGTATTCAATTTAGAAATAAACTAGTCTAGGCATGGGTTTCATAATCGAAGAAGGAAATAAATGATGAGAAATAAGTTTCAACCGCATGCCCTAACCCAACAACAACGCATAAGCACTCGTCACCTCACATATACGTTGTAATCAACATTTAAACACGTAACAAATAGGCAAATAAGTACTGATCCCTCATGTTAAGGTTAACCACAACACTTACCTCGCTAAAAAAATTGACTCAAAGTTCAACCACGTCTTTGCCTGTTGAACAAGCCTTTGAACCAACCAAATCTAACAAATTATCAGCCAAACGATTCAAAATAAGCCTTAGAAACTACCCATGAATGCAAAAGGCTTAATTTAGGTCATTATTGAAAAAGTCAACTCCCCGGCCCGCTTGGTCCATACCCACAATTCGGATGGAAACCCGATTAACCATTTACCCCGGAGCCCGGTTATGCAATTTGTTTCAAAATTTGACCTCAATTTGAGGTCTAAATTCCAATTTTACAAAAATTGCTAATTCTACCCATACCCTCAATTTCTACCCTGAAAATCCTAGATTTTAGGGTGAATCTTATAAAATGTAATTGAAAGAAAGTAGGTTAGAATCACTTACCAACGAATTAGGGAAGAAGAGATCTTGGAAAGATCGCCTCTAAGGTTTCTAGGTTTAAAAATTTGAGAGAATGAACTAAAATCCTATTTTTCCCTTCTTTTACCCAGTTGCAGTTATCGCAATTGTGACATAAAGTTCGCAACCGCGATGATCGCAATTGCGATCAATTCTTCACAAATGCAAAAAATCTCTGAGCCTGATATCTTCACAAAAGCGACATATAGTGTCTCAAATGAGAGCCAAGGCTTACACAAAAGCGAACATTTGACTCGCAACTGCGAGTCTGCCTTGGTCTGCTTCCAGTCGCAAATGCGACTATTTGTTCGCAAATGCGAGCCCTGTCCCTATCGCATTTGCGTACTTCTTCACTAAAGCGAAGCTGACCCAGCCCCCTCCATCTTTGCAAATGCGAGACCTACAGACGTAATGCACCAGCATTCAATTTTAGTTCAAAAAACACTTTGTATCATATTCGAAACTCACCCGAGCCCTCGGGGCTCCGAACCAAACATGCACACAATTCTGAAAACCTCATACAAACTCGCCCGTGCGATCAAAACACCAAAATATCATCTAGAACTACGAATTAGAAACAAATCAAATGAAACTTTCAATGATACTTAAGAACTTTTATTTTAACAACTGAACGTCCGAATCACGTCAAACCAACTCCGTTTCTCACCAAATTTGGTAG
Source organism: Nicotiana rustica (assembly GCA_005239535.1). Lineage (NCBI taxonomy): Eukaryota > Viridiplantae > Streptophyta > Magnoliopsida > Solanales > Solanaceae > Nicotiana > Nicotiana rustica. The sequence continues at coordinate 92,781 of ML534287.1, forward strand.
ACAAATAAAAAATAGATTAATGGACATATACCGAGTTCTGAAACCAAATTACGAATCCGGTATCAACAAAGTCAAACATTGGTCATAGCTTGAAATTCATTAAGCATTTAGACTTCAAAGTTTTGACGAAATGTGATAACTCGAGCTAGGGACCTCCAAATTTGATTCTGGGCATATGCGTAGGTCCCAAATTACAGTACGGACCCACTGAGATCACCAAAACATAGACCCGAGTCCGTTTTCTCAAAATATTGATCAAAGTTAACCCAAATAGACTTTTAAAGCAAAATTTCATGTTTTAATCAATTTTTAACATAAAAGCCTTCCGAAAAAACACACGGACTACGCACACATTGATGAAGTCTTAAAGAAGATATTTTGGAGGCTTCAAAACATAGAATTAAGGTTTAAAACTCTTGATGACCTATCGGGTCATTACATTCTCCACCTAGAAAACAATCGTTCGTCCTCGAACGGAAATAGAAAAGTATCCAGATTGGTAAAAAGGTATGGATATCTTCTCTGCATGTCCAACTCAGACTCCCAAGTAGCTTCCTTGACCGGCTGACCTCTTCAATGCACGCAAACTGAAGGATAACTCTTAGACCTCAACTGTCGAACCTGCTGGGCTAGAATAGCCACCGGCTCCTCCTCTTAATTCAAATCCTTGTCCAACTGGACCGAGCTGAAATCTAACACGGGACGAATCTCCGTGATACTTCCGAAGCATAGACACATGGAACACTGGATGAACTGCTGATAAACTACCTCACCCACTCTCTCCAGAATCTTAAAGGGTCCAATATACTTGGGGCTCAACTTTCCCTTCCTCCCAAACCTCATCACACCCTTCATGGGTGAAACCCGAAGCAATATCCTCTCTCCGACCATGAATGAAACATCATGAAATCTACGCTCAGTATAACTCTTCTACCTAGATTGAGCTATGCAAAGTTGAACCTGAATAATCTTGACCTTATCTAAGTCATCCTGCACCAACTCGGTACCCAACAACCGAGCCTCCTCCGGCTCGAGCCATCCAACTGGCGAACGACACTGCCTCCCGTATAATGCCTCGTAGGGAGCCATCTAAATTCTCTACTGGTGGTTGTTGTTGTAGGAAAACTCCTCAAGTGGCAAGAAATGATCCCAAGAACCCTCGAAATCTATAACACAAGTGCGGAGCATATCCCCCAATATGTGAATAGTGCGCTCGGACTGTCCAACCGTTTGAGGATGAAATGTTGTACTCAACTCAACCTGCATGACCAACTCACGCTACACTGCCCTCCAGAAGTGTAAGGTGAACTGCGTACCTCAATCATAAATGAATGACACGAGTACATCGTGAAGACGGACGATCTTGTGGATGTAAATCTCTGCCAACCGCTCTGAAGAATAGGTAACTGCCACATGAATAAAATGCGCTGACTTGGTCAGCCTATCCATAATAACCCATACTGCATCGAACTTCCTCTAAGTCAGTAGGAGTGCGACAACAAAATCCATAGTGATACGCTCCCACTTCGACTCAGGGATCTCTAACTTCTAAAGCAAACCACCATGTCTCTAATGCTCATACTTTACTTGATGACAATTTAGACACCGAGCTACATATGCAACTATATCCTTCTTCATTATTCTCCACCAATAATGCTGCCACAAGTCATGTACATCTTGGCGGCACCCGCATGAATAGAATACCGGGAACTGTGGACCTCTTCAAGAATCAACTCACGAAGTCCATCTATATTGGGAATACAAATACGACCCTGCATTCTCAGGACTACATCATCTCCAATAGCAACCTGCTTGGCACCAGTGTGCCACACCGTGTCCCTAAGGACAAGCAAATGAGGGTCATCATACTGCCGCTCTCTGATGCGCTCATACAAGGAAGATCGAGTGACCGTGCAATGTAAAATATGACTGGGCTTTAAAACACCTAACCTCACAAACCGATTGGCTAAGGCCTGAACATCTGCAACAAGCGGTTTTTCACCTACTGGAATGTATACAAGGCTGCCCATACTCACTACCTTTCTACTCAAGGCGTTGGCCACTATATTGGTCTTCCCGAGATGATACAAGATGGTGATATCATAGTCTTTAAATAGATCCAAACACCTCCTCTGCCTCAAATTGAGATCCTTTTGTTTGAGCAAATACTGTAGACTCCGATGATCCGTGAAAACCTCGCACGACACGCCGTAAAGATAATGCCTCCAAATCTTCAACGTATGAACAATGGCTGCCAGCTCTAGGTCGTGAACATGGTAATTCTTCTCATGAACCTTGAAATCCCACGATGCATATGCGATCACCCTGCCATCCTGCATTAATACTGCCTGAGCCCAATATGAGATGTATCACAATAAACCGTATAAGATCCTAAACATGTGGGCAACACCAACACCACTGCCGTAGTCAAAGAACCATCTCAACGGGGCACCCTTATGGGTCAACTTGGCCAATGGGGCCGCTATAGATGAAAACCCTTCTGCAAATCGACGATAATTACCTGGAAAACCTAGGAAACTCTGGATCTCCATAGCTGCAGTGGGTCTAGGACAATTCTGAACTGCCTCGATCATCTTAGGACCCATCTGAATGCTCAAACCAAAACTCGCCCTTTGAAAACTTGGCATACAACTGGCTATCTCTCAGAGTCTGAAGTACAATCCAAAGATGCTGCTCGTTCTCCTCTCGACCATGGGATTAGATCAAGATATCATCGATAAAAACAATCACAAAGGAATCCAAATAGGGCTTGAACACACAATTCATCAAATCCATAAACGCTGCTGGGGAGTTTGTCAGCCCAAATGAGATCACTAGAAACTCATAATGGCCATAACGAGTCCGAAAAGCTGTCTTAGGGCCATCGGATGCCCTAATTCTCAACTGATGGTAGCCAGACCTCAAATCAATCTTCAAAAACACCTTGGCACCCTAAATATGATCAAATAAGTCATCAATCCTCGGCAATGGATACTTTTTCTTGATGGTGACTTTGTTCAACTGCCGATAATCTATGCACATTCTCATCGACCCATCGTTCTTCTTCACGAACAACACATGCTCACCCTAAGGCGAGACACTAGGTCTAATCAAGCCCTTAGCAAGTAAATCTTGAAACTTCTCCTTCAATTCTTTCAACTCTAGCGGGGCCATACGATATGGAATAATGAAATGGGCTGAGTGCCTGGAGCCAAATCAATACAAAAGTCAATATCCATGTCAGGTGGCATTCCCGACAGATCAGTAGGAAACACCTCTGGACAGTCACGAATAACTAGTACTGAATCCATGGAAGGAACTTCCGCACCCGAATCGCGGACATAAGCCAAATAAGCTAGACACCTCTTCTCGACCATATATCGAGCCTTCACACAAGAGATAACCTTGCTGGTAGAATGGCCAAGATTCTCGCTCCACTCTAATTGAGGAAACCTCGGCAAGGATAAGGTCACCATCTTGGCGTGACAATCCATTATATCATGATAAGGTGACAACCAATCCATACCAAGATGATATCAAAATCTACCATATCGAGAAGTAGGAGATATACACTAGTCTCAAGATTCCTAATAGTAACCACACACGAAAGATAGAAACAATCTACCATGATAGAATCTCCCACACGTGTGGACACATACACATTAGCACTAAAAAATTACGAGGCTTAACCAGATATGAAGCAATGTAGGATGACACGTAGGAATAAGTAGAGCACATATCAAATAGAACTGAAGCATCTCTATGGAAAACTGAAACAATACATGTGATAACAGCGTCAGATGACTCAGCCTTGGGCCCAACTGGGAAAGCATAACATCAGGGCGGGGCCCCACCACTTTGAACCACGTCTCTAGGACGACCTCTATCTGGTTGGCCTGTACCTCTAATGGACTGACCTCCACCTCTGGCTGCCTGACCCTTGACTTTAGCTGGCTGAGCAGGTAGTGAAGCAACCGATGCCGGAACCATGGCACAAGAACCCTACTGCTGTGAGCTGCCCGGTGCCCGATGGAAAAATCTAACAATGTGCCTCGGGTCACCATAAGTATAACAGGACCTCAGTTGTTATGACTGCTGACCCTGAAACTGACCTTGTCGACCTCAGTAACCACCCTGAAAACTATGGAGCGGAGGTGCACTAATAGGAGCTGGTAGTGCACTGTAGGTTAGCTGATCGGGATGAGACCTATAAAGGTTGCGACTACCTGAAGCATTGTGAGATGCCTGGAACGATGAATGATATGGTCTGGGAGGATGGCCTCTACTAAAAGTACCCCTTCCTCATAACAAGGCGCCACAGAACCCACCGGAATGACGAGGCCTCTTATCAGACCCCTGCCCTCTCTCCTGAGAAAGAACCACCTCGGTCCGTCTAGCAACATTAGTAGTTATCTAAAAGAAAATATCACCCCGGTTTCCTTGACCATCTGTAGCCTGATAGGGTTAGCGAGCCCATCAATTAGCCTCATCATCCGCTCCCTTTCAGTAGGAAGCAGAAGGAGAGCATGACGGGATAGATCCACAAAACAAGTTTCGTAATGAGTAACAACCATACTGCACTGCTAGAGATGCTCGAACTTCCACCTCTTGGTGGAACCGCTCATCTGAAATACAATAAAATTTAACCCATTGGTCTCAACTATACCTATGTTTCGCAGCACCTCATGGCTGTGGTCAAGATAATCCTGTGGGTCCTCAGAAGGTGCACCACTGAAATGAACTAAAAAGAGCTTAGTAAAATTGTCAGAGCTTAATAATTCCTCAGAAGACATGGTGGGCCTATCACCGGCCTGTGCCAATATAACCGGCTGAACTATCCCAACTGGCGAGACAGCTGGTGTCTGATACTGGGGAGCCATCTGCTCCGGAGTGTGAGTTGCAGGAGTTTGTGCTCCATCCCTGCCAAAAAGACGGCTGGTGCCATAGGAAATGTACCGGCCTGGGTCACACTCTTCATAAGGCCCACCAAATGGACCAGAGTGTCCTGAAGCCTTGGGATGGCGATGAACCCCTCCGGGACCTAAGCTGGTCCAACAGGTACAGTCTGAGCTGGAACCTCATCAACAAAGTCCACCTGAGACTCCACTGTTGGTGCTGCTACTCGAGTTCCAGGCTGAGCCCTGCCTCTACCTCGGCCCCTGGGGCAACCTCGCCCTCGCCCTCTGCCCCTAGTAGAAGCTGCCATGGGGGGCTCTGACTCCTGTCCAGCTGAAGATGCAGTACGTGTTATTACCATCTGTGAGAGAACAAGAGTAGAAGAATTCAATTATCAATGAGAGAATAAAATCGCACGATAGAGAAGAACAGAAGTGAAATTGCTCCTAAAATCCATAGCGTCTGGAAGATAAGTACAGACGTCTCCATACATATCCTCCAGACTCTACTAAGCCTGCTCGTGACTCGTGAGACCTAGGTAACCTAGTGTTCTAATACCAACTTGTCACGACAAATAATTCCCACCTTCGGGACCGTGATGACGTCTAACATTTCACTTGGTAGGCAAGCCAACATTATAGTAATTCTTTTACCAATTCTAAAACACTTTAACCAATAAGACAGAAATGAAACCAAAATGAAGTACTAAATAACATAATAATCCAATACCTAGTACAGCCCGATCTGGATTCCTAAGTACATGAGCTTCTAGAGTCTCTACAAATAATGTTTGAAATAATTACAACTGTCTCGAATGAAAAGAACAATAAATAGGCAAAGTGGAAGGGGATTTCAAGGTACGCGGACGCCAACAGATCTACCTCGAGTTTACAAATGATAATCCGAGCTGATGCACCTCACGTACAGTTAGGAATAGTACTAAAATCATCACAAGAAGTGTAGTATGAGTACAACTAATCCAATGTACTCCATAAGTGTCTAGCCTAATATTGACGAGGTAGTGACGAGGCTATGACAGGACACCAACGTAAAGAAACCTGTGCAGACGGAATATACGAACAACATAACAACAAATAAGGATTTAACATGTACTGTTAGGAGGGGACATGCGAAAAGGGTTACAAAATACGGTGACTACAATAGAGAATAACAACATGAAATAGTAAATAAACCTTAAACCAATGAGACGGATAAACATAATGAATATAAACTGCACGACATCACCCTTCATGATTTTACACTCAACCTCACCGTGAAGCAGTAATAATGGTACGACATCACCCTTCGTGCTTTTACTCTCAATCTCTCCATAAAATAATAAATACGGCATGGCATCACCCTTCTTGATTTTACTCTGAATTTCATCATGAAATGATAAATACGATACGACATCACCCTTCGTTATTTAACTCTCTTCCTCACTATGTATAAATCAACAATAGAACAATAATCGGCACGGTATCACCCTTCGTTCATTAACACTCTATCCCTTACCATGAAGCAAAGAACATATAACATTTGGGAGAAAGAATGGTCAAGAATAAACCTTACGTCAACAGCGTTTCCAACCAAAAAAAGGAGACACAACTTCCAATAATATTCAATTATCACAAGTAATTCATAAATGTGGAAAGAATGATCAATTTAGAAATAAACTAGTCTAGGCATGGAATTCATAATCGAAAAAGGAAATAAATCACGAGAAACAAGTTTCAACCGCATGCTCTAACCCAACAACAACACATAAGTACTCGTCATCTCGCATATACGTTGTAACCAACATTTAAACACGTAACAAATAAGAAAACAAGTCTTAACCCCACAAATCGAGGTCAACCACGATACTTACCTCGCTCCAAAAATTTACTCAAATCTCAACCACAACTTTGCCTTTCGAACAAGCCTTCGAACCAACCAAATCTAGCAAATTATCAGCCAAACGATTCAAAATTAGCCTTAGGAACTGCCCATGAATGCAAAGGTTCAATTAAGGTCATTATTGAAAAAGTCAACAAAAGTCAACTCCCGGGCCCGCTTAGTCTTCAGACCAAAACCCGATTACCGATTGAACCCTAAGCATGTTTATGCAATTTGTTTCGAAATCCTACCTCAATTTCAAATCTAAACTCAAATTTTACAAAAATCCCCAATTCTACCCAAATCCCCTATTTCTACCATGAAAATCCTAGATTTTAGGTTGAAATCTTATAAAATGTAACGGGTAATTGAAACAAAGTAGATTAGAATCACTTACCAATGAATTGGGGAAGAAAATCTATTGTAAAAATTGCCCTAAGGTTTCTAGTATGAAAATTTGAGAGAATGAACTAAAATCCCGTTTTCCCTTCTTTTACCTAGCTGCAGTTATCGCAATTGTGATACAAATTTCTGAATTGCGATCAATTCTTCACAAATGTGAAAAATCTCTGAGCCTGATATATTCGCAAAAGTGACATATAGTGTCGCAAATGCGAGCCAAGGATTTCGCAAAAGCGAACATTTGACTAGAAAAGGCGAGTCTGCCTTGGTCCGCTTGCAGTTGCAAATGCGACCATTTGTTTGCAAATGCAAGCCCTGCCCCTATCGCAATTGCAGACTTCTCTTTGCAAAAGTGAAGCTGAACCAACCCCCTCTATCTTTGCAAACACGCACCTAACTTCCCATTTGTGAGGCTCGTATTTGCGATCAAGTCCTCGCAAATGCGAGACCTACAGACGTGATGCACCAGCATTCCATTTAAGTAAAAAAAATCACTCTGTAGCCTATCCGAAACTCACCCGAGCCCTCAGAGCTCTAAACCAAATATGCACACAAGTCCAAAAACCTCATACGAACTCGTTCGCATGATCAAAACAACAAAATAACATCCTGAACTACGAATCAGTCACCAAATCAAATTAAATATTCAATGAAACTTAAGAACTTCTAAATTAACAACCGGATGTCCGAATCACTTGAAACCAACTTCGTTTCTCACCAAATTTGGCAAACAAGTCATTAACATAGTAATGGACCTATAAGAGTTTTGGAACCAAAATATGGACCTGGTATCAACAAAGTCAAACATTGGTCAAATCTTTAAATTCATTAAGCCTTTAAACATCAAATTTTTGGCAAATTGCGATAACTCAAGCTAGGGACCTCCCGAATTCGATTTTGGGCATACACCCACGTCCCAAATCACGAGATGGACCCCCAAGAATTGTTAAAACACAAATAAGGGTCCGTTTTCTCAAAACGTTGACTGAAGTCAACCCAAATGGATTTTTAAAGAAAAATTTCATGCTTTACCAATTTTTAACATAAAATACTTTCAGAATAACACTTCAGACTGTGCACACAAATAAAGAAAGGCAAAGAAGCTATTGAAATCCTCAAAATACAAAATTAAGGTTTAAAACTCTAGATGACCTATCAGGTCATCACATCATCGTGGAGAAATGTGGTTGGAATGCATGTGCTACAAGAATAAAAAATTCCACACTTTTTAGGGTGATAAATTTTATAACAAACATGAATGCTCGGTTGATGCAAGAAAATCAGATCAGAAGCATGCTACATCAAATTTTATAAGTGAGCAAATTTTAGAACATGTTCGGGAAAGATTGAGGTTGCACCAGCCTTTGTACAAAGTGAAATGAAAAAGAAATTTGAAATTGACATTGGATATCACATGGCATGGAGTGCAATTCAAAAAGCTACTACTTGCATAAGAGGAACACCGGAAGAGAACTACCAGATTCTTCAGTCATACCTACACAAGATGGTGCATAGAAACCCAGGGACATACACTAGCATAAAAAGAGGTGAGCAGAATCAGTAAGCCAAAAAATAGTAACCATAAATCTAAGTTTCAAATGTTCCTATTTCAAAACTTCACACCTTATGATTTATTTTTTTTGTTTCACCTATACAGGTTTGCTTACATGTTCTTTGCTCCTGCGATATCAATAGCTAGTTGGCGTTACTGTAGACCTGTGATTGCAGTTGATGGAACATTTTTAAAGTCAAAATATCTTGGTGTTCTATTTGTTGTTGAATTAAAGGATGCAAACAATCAAATCTTCCTCTATCTTTTAGTGCAACAGATTCAGAAAACAATAATGCATACATTTGGTTCTTCAGGGAAATGAGAAAAACAATTGAAGTCAGTCGTGAACTGGTTTTCTTATCAGATAGAAACCAATCAGTCGCAAATGTGATTAGACATATTTATCCTGAAGCTCACCATGGTATCTGCCTCTATCATTTTGAGAATAATTTAAAGCAAAGACATGCAAAAAGTACGGTAATAAATCTTTAATGACCCGGCCGGTCATTGCGAGAGTTATAGCCACGATTCCCCCATTTCTGCTTCTTTTTGTATTATTCAGCTATATTGTATTGTAGCAGGTTAGTTGGTTCGAGTCCGTAGTGGTTTCAGAGTGAATTGACACACTTAGTCTCTAAATTAGAAGCTTAAGTTGGAAAAGTCAATCAGACATTGACTTGTGTGTAAACAACCTCGGATTGGAATTCTGATGGTTCTGTTAGCTTCGTTAGGTGATTTTGGACTTAGGAGCGCGTCCGATATGTGATATGGAGGTCCTTAGTAGAATTAGGCTTGAATTAACGAAAGCTGGAAATTTAGCGATTTTGGTCGGCAGTGAAAATTTTGATATCACGGTTGGAATGGATTTCTGGAAGTTGGAGTAGGTTCGTAGAGTCATTTTCGACGCGTGTGTAAAATTTGAGGTCATTCAGACATGGTTTGGTAGGTTTCAGCATCGTTTGTGGAATTTAGAAGTTTAGAAGTTCTTAGGCTTGAATCCGAGGGTATTTTTTTGTTTTGATGTTGTTTTGGATGATTCGAAGTCGACCAAGTTTGTATGTTGATATATGACTTGTTGGTATGTTTGGTTGAGGTCCCGAGGGGCTCGATATGATTCTCGATGGCTAACGGGAGGTTTGGAATTTGGAAATACAGCTAAACTGCTGCTAATAGTGTTTTTTCGCACCTGCGGAGGGGGAGCTGCAGATGCATATATAGAAGACCTGGGCTGAGACCGCAGGTGCATAAGAGTGGTCGCATCCCGATCCTGCAGGTGCGATTCCGAGTTGCAGATGTGGCAGTGATGTGATTGGCCAATTCCGCAGAAGCAGATGGTGATGTGCAGGTACACGTCTCGCCGGTGCGGAACCTGGAGCGTAGGTGCAGACCCTGGGGGATTTAAGTGGCTTCCGCAGAAGCTGAGAATTGACCGCAGAAGTAGTTCCGCAGGTGCGTAAATGTGGTCTCAGGTGCGAAAGGCCTGGGCGGAATGTTTAAAAACGAGGGTTCGTGAATTAGGCTTCATTTCCACATTTTTGAACTCGGGCTTAGGCAATTTTGAAGAGGATTTTTGAGGGGATTCTTAAGGTAAGCTTCTTTTACTCATTTTCAATCAATAATCTTGATTCTCCATTTGTTTTCCCACCTAGAATGTGTGGTCTTGAGGTGAAATTTGGGAGATTACGGCTTGAGAATTTGAGGTTGTAATTTGGGGATTTAGGGATCAAATGATGTCGGATTTTGATAAATTTTGTATGGTTAGACTCGTGAGTGAATGGGGTTTCGGGTTTTGTGACTTTTGTCGGATTTAAAGACGTGGGACCGGGGGCCGAGTTTCAGTGAATTTCGGGATTTGGCCTATATTTGATACGTTTCTTGTGGATTTGATCCCTTAGCCTAATTGATTGTGTTGTATTACTTGTTGCTAGATTTGGGACGTCCGGACGCCGGATCGAGAGGCAAAGGCATCCCGGAGTAGGACTTTGCTTTGTTTGAGGTAAGTAACATCTTCAAACTTGGTTCTGAGGGTTCGAGACCCAAATTATATGCTATGCGATTAGTATTTAGGTGATGCACATGTCAAGTGACAGGCGTGCGGGCGTGCAGCGTGAGAGTAGTGGCCTAGGTGACTCCATGGCACCGTTTAGTGACTCTATCTTGTTGATCATCGTGTTTTCATCATGTGGTAAAGTAGTTGAGCCGTAGATCGTGCTAGACATCATGTTTAGGATTTGTGCCGGTATTTGTTTGGACCCTTAGAGGTCGTTTTCTTGCTGTCATCTCACTTGTTTCATTTTCTATTCCATACTCAGTCATGATCATGCATTTTTATATCGTGTCTCTGTCTAAATTATTTATTGATTTATCCTATCATTTCCGGGTTATTCTCATAACATTGTGAGCCCGTGGTGAGACTGGAGAGGTTGATGACTGAGTGAGGCCAACTGCCTGGTTGAGAGTGACAATTATGGGATCGGGCTGCACGCCGCATCGGTTATATTGATGATTATGATAGCACTTTGGATTTAGGAGCCCCTCCGGAGTCTGAACACACCCGAGTGAGCGCGGTTGATATGATTGAGGTATGGATCTTCCCTGGACATAGATCTTGTCCGATGTACTTATTACCTGGAGATGGATCTTCTCCGTAGGGCTAGATTTCCCTTAGTCCTCGGTACTGGATGACCTATGGTCAACGTTTTGTATATATTCCAGGATGGATCTTCCTTGGGACAGTTGAGCCATATGCAGTACCGAGTGGTTGAGATATCGAGAGTGAGGGCATTTGAGGCTGATATTATGGTGCATCATTCTCACTATATGCATTGGCATGTAGTGACAGTAGAGTTATCTTCAATACACTATTCGGCTTTGCTGTACTTCCAGTTATGAATTGCTTAAATTGTTTTAAGAGCATTTCTAGGTTTCCGTGCATTTATTTCATGTTATTTGCACCGGTTGAGTTTGTCACTATCTTCAGTCCACATTTTGGACCTGTTACTTACTAAGTTGGTGTACTCACGTTACTCCCTTCACCATGTGTGGAGATCCAGGTATTTCTGGGCACGACAAAGGCTGTTGATTATCTGCATTGGAGTAAGGGATTATCGAGGTATCTGCACGACGTTCGCGGACCTCGATCTTCTATTCCTTAGCTTAATTTTGAATTTAATTCTAGAAATTTGTGGACTATGTCCGGCTATTAGACGCTCATGTACTCAGTGACGCCTCAATTTTTGGGACAATTGGGTCGTATTTTGGGAAACTTTGTGCTTAAATGGGCTCTTATTTATGTTAAACCTTTCCGCTGTTAAATTTAAAAGGTGTTTTACTGTAATGAAAGAAAAATGTTGGATTTAGGCTTGCCTAGTTTCACGATAGGCGTCATCACGATCGGGTAGGTTTTGGGGTCGTGACAAAATCTTTTCCAAAGCGATGCAAGGTCATACAAAAGTGAAGATTTTAATCAGGTAATGTCCCAAATCAAAGTGACAAGATAACATACAATTACATAATGGAAGAGCCGCCAGAGAGATGGGCTCGATCGTGATTCCCACGACGACGTTATGATATGCTGACAACAAACATAGTAGAATCAATGAATTCCATGTTACTATAAGAGAGAGAGATTCTTGTTTTAAGAATGTTCTATTTCATCCAAGAAAAGTTGGGAGAGTGGTTTTACGAATGGAGAAAAAAAGCACATGAAACTTTTCACCAAAGTATCAACATGGGTAGAAGAAGAGATGAATAAGAAGATGGACTTGGCTTGAAAAATGTTTGTAAGTATATTTGTTAACTTAAGAATTTACTTCTGCGTGTTTTCTCTGAAGTAATTAACCAATGCGTAATCACTTCAGCTTTTAATGTCTGCTGCAGTTATTTACTGCTTACATATAAAAAGCTTCAAACTTTTTTTTTGAAGCAATAATACACTAATATAGTTTTTTTTTATTTTTTATTTCTTCTCAGGTATTCAACCTTGATTCAATATTTTTGAGAATAAATAATGAAGGAATGAATTTCAATGTGGACTTAAATCAGAGAACTTGTGACTGCTTGAAATTCCAACTTGATGAATTGCCCTGTCCACTTGCAATTGTTGCTATCAATAAGAGATTTATAGAAATCTGATTACTACTCAAAATGGTATTCAAGGGAAACATGGTTCAAAACGTATGAAGGACAGGACACTACTGTGCGAGCTCAAAATTCATGGGATATACCACAAAATGTAGAATATGAAATCATAAAACCTCCCGATGTAGAGATTCTACAAGGAAGAAGACGAAAATAAGATGTATATCCCTACGACTGAATCAGTACCATTAAAGTCTACCAAATGCAGTCGCTGTAAACAAATTGGATATAACAAAACAACTTTCTTGTCTTAGGAAATGAACAAATCAGGCATAACATAACAAGAAACACACTGAAAAATACTCAAACGTTCAATAATTCTTGGGAAAAAATTCATTCTAAAGGAAGATACATATTCTGAATCTAGACTTTCATTATTGAATGATATATGTGAAATGTGATTGTTTTCATAGAAATAAAAAAAATAAGCTCTTGGATTGAAAATACTCGTTTATATATTGCTTGAAGTAAAAACTACTCATTTTAGTTGGCGGCTTACAGGTTTGGCTGCATTCTAAAAAAGTACGCAATCACTTCAGCGAGAAAAAAACTGCAAGTGAAATACATATCTTTAAAACACATACACATGCACACACACACACAAAACACACATATATATAATAAAAAACTACACCTTTATGCATGAAGTATTCATACTGCAGGACAAAACTTTAGCATGCTTAGTCTGAAGTTTTAGCAAATGGCTAAATAACTTCAGCATATTTTCTCTGAAATTTCGGAAAAACTCATTACAAAAATTGCAAACTTCTGGACAAAACTTCAGCATGTGCAGTGCGAATTTTTAGGAAATGAACAAAATAACTTCTGCAAGTGCAACGGTGATAAGTGGGGATTTTGACTACTTATTAGCGCCTTTTAGCTTTGTTTTAGTCCAAAAGCATTTAATTGTGTTCCCGAAAATTGATGAAATGTGCTTAATTGAAGGAATATCGGAAGATGAACTCCCGAGATTAAATCCAACTCAAAAAGTAGTAATCTGAACTCAAGGACATAAAAGGCATAGAAGCTCAAAAGTGCGGACTGCAGAATGTCATATGCGGTCGCATATGATGAAGGAAAAGCGAGCAGAGCTTGGATAAAAGTGCGGTTCGCACATGAATTGTGTGGTCATAAAAGCTGGACTAGGAGAAAAGTTCACAGAATATGCATTCCAATTCCATCAAAAGTGCGGACCACACAAGAATTATGCGGCCACAGAAGAAGCGCCTTGCACCCGCCGGAGTAAAAGCACGGACCACAGAAGATCAAGTGCGCCTGCACATGTAAAAGTGCGGACCGCAGAAAGAGTGCCATGTTGTCACGCCTTAAACTCTAGGAGCGCGACCAGCGCTCAACCGAGTGAACCCAATCGAGCAAGACTGTTAGATTTTCTTCTACCCAAACTCGTCTATATTTAAATAGGAGATGTAATCCATTAATCAAACACTGATAAGATTTTATTAACAACTCCCATTTCATTTTCATTAGCAACTTCATTCATAATTTCAAAAATATTACAAGTTTATAGATATAATGAAAAACATGATTGCCAAGTATCAACATTTCTAGTTCAATTCCCAACATCAAACACCACCCCAACCTATATACGGAACCTCTAAGTACAACATAAAAGTAATATGGAAATGCCAAAAACAAGGCCATTGCTATAACTAAAACACAATACAAGAGGAATAAAAGATACATGACCCTGAAATGAAGTGGGGCTAACCAACTCAGCTGGGAAGATAGTGTACCACTATCACTGATCCATGTCGCATGCTGTGGAACCACCTGTATCCAATAAAGATGTAGAGCCCCAGGCAAAAAGGACGTTAGTACCATCGAATAGGACTGGTATGTATGACTAAATGTCCTCTTTCAAAATAGAATTGTCCAAGTCACGATCAACAATATCAAAATGCCCAATTGAAACACAACAATTTTCAAAATACGAAAATAATATATATTTGGTTGGGAGATCATTAGCACTAATATACCACCGTATTTTTAGTACGATGTCTGATCAAGCCCGATCGGATCGACCATCTCCCCACAAACAATGTGGTTTAAACATGTGATGTGAAAGAAAGGTGTTACCAGGAGTTGTACCACCATATGCGCAACATGGCGTCCGATCTCCAGCCGATCATCTAGGTTGCCTTCTCACATATGCCGTGTGGGTTGAATTTTCCAATTCACAACTACTATCATTTCCATCCCAATAAGGGGAATAACCACAAGCCACCTCTATATCGGCACGTGTAGTTTCAGGTGTGGGCCTTATGACCTACCCTTCCTTGGTTTGCTAATAATACTCCCAAAAACATTTTTGTTTTGCACACCAGGAAACAAAAGTAATAATGTATTCACCTAATCATCTTTCACACTGTTTAGATCTTCACTAATGATTTCAATTACTCACAATAACAATATTTCCTTGGCTCTTTTGGCCATTCACAAGATTCTTTATTCATGGCACGAGGGCCGTATTCCATATTGCCCACTTTCACTTGTTTATTTTCAAGTATCAATATCAAACACCAACATATAGAATATTTCGGAAATCATAAACTTCAAATTCAGTAGTAATGAAAACTCTAAACACAAAATATTTCTTTCCAAAAAGTGGGGCACACCGACCCGCAATAGAAACCCGTATCAAAGTCATAAACAAGCAATATACCATTTATTCTTGAAATATTCTTTCCCAAAAATGGCAATGTACAATTTCAACACCTGAGTATGTAAGAACTCGAATCACATTGGATATATTTACGAAGCAAGCATTAGTAAAAACAACCACTTGTGGCATGAATTGAGTAGACAACCTTTTAGGCAATTCTATTTTCCATGTCATTTTAAAACAGATGATCAACAACAAGACATTTCTAATCAATACTTTAGGTACACATATGAGCAATTACGAGTCTTAAGCATCTCGAGTTTTTCTAATACAATTTTTGCATACTAGCTTTCATTTAAAACACGACTCAAGCCATAACATTTTAATGCGCAATCCATACTTTGAGCATATAACTTTCGACATAAGGCTCATTCACAATAGTCAAGTTTATACGAGATAACCAGAACATAGGAATTAAGAACTTGAGGCAACCATACTTGAAACTTAAGGAAACATCATGGAATTCGATTCTATGTGAGAAAATTTATCCCACATACATTGTTTGAGCTTTACTTAAGTTACTACCACGTCCCAACACTTCTAGAAATAATAATCTATAGGAAGATAGCGAAAGTTGGATAATAATTATAAGGATTCATATGCCGTAACTCTCTTTGGAATTTTGTCAAACACCTAGCATGCAAAATTGTGACGACCCAAAATCTAACCAGGGTCGTGATGGCGTCTATCGTGTTACAAGGCAAGCCTATTTCACAAAATATTACTACTAATTTGATTAATAGAATTTAATAAAACATTTCGACATTTAAATTTTTCATAAACTAAATAAACTCTAAATATAATATAGAAAAATACGTAAACAAGCCCCAAACATCGGGGTGTCACTAAGTCACAAGTGTCTAAAACTATAAACTAAGATATAGTAATGTCTAAAAGAATAAATCATAAAAGGAGTGACAAGGTCCATCGGATGCTGGCAGCTACCTTGCAGTCTCCACAAATAGCCGGCCTGAACTTAACGATCGCCGCACTCTAACTCACCTGGATCTGCACATAAAGTACAAGGTGTAGTATGAGTATTACCGATTCAGTAGTAACAGAAATAACTAAGGAACTGAGCAGTAGTGACAAGCTAAGTAAAATAGTCCAATTATTTATTTTCACAATTTAAAAATAAACAGTAATAAACAAGTAAATTCCATAACTCAGTAAATGACACAAAGAAATTTAACAGATAAATGCAGCAACAACAAAAGTAAATACAACCTCACAACAATGTCACTCCATCACTCATCACTCGCACTCAGCACTCAACACTCAACACTCAATACACTCAACACTCTGCGCTCACTGGGGGTGTGTACAGACTCCGGAGGGGCTCCCAAAGCCCAAGCTCCTGTTGAAAGTCTCGCCTATGAAGGGTATTATAAAGTTTGGGAAGAAGGTCAAGCTGAGCCCGAGGTTTATAGGTCCCTTCGAGGTGTTGAGGCGAGTTGGGGAGGTTGCTTATGAGCTGGTCTTGCCTCCCAGTTTATCAGGAGTTCATCCAGTTTTTCATGTATCCATGCTCCGGAGGTACCACGCCGACATCTCTACGTTGTTGATTTAAGCACTATTCAGTTGGATGAGAGGTTGGGCTACGAGGAGGAGCTAGTTGCTATTATTGATAGACATGACCGCCAGTTGAGGTCCAAGAGAGTTTCTGCCGTAAGGGTCCAGTGGAAGGGCCAACCAGTTGAGGAGGTGACCTGGGAGTCCGAGGAGGACATGCGGAGTAGATATTTTTCAGACAGAAGAGTTACGCGGATTAGAGGGCGCGTAACTCTTCTGTATGGACTGCGCTATGCGGAGCCTCTTCTCAATAAACTTCACTTTCTCCAAAGCATCCCTCACCAGGTCTGTGCCATATAACTTACCCTCGCCAGGCTCAAACCACCCGATAGGAGAACGACATCGCCAACCATACAAAGCCTCAAATGGTGACATCTCAATGTTGTACTGATAGATATTATTGTAAGCAAACTCGGCCAAAGGCAAGAACTGGTCCCACTGATCTCCAAAGTCAATCACACATGCACTGAGCATGTCCTCCAATATCTGAACTGTACGCTCCGACTGACCATCAGTCTGAGGGTTAAATGCTATGCTGAGGTCTATCTCGGTACCCATCTCACTATGTAATCCTCTCTAGAATTGCGAGGTGAACTAAGGACCCCGATCTGATATAATAGACACCGGCACACCATGCAACCTGACTATCTACCGAATGTAGATCTGGGCAAACCTCTCAGAAGTATAAGTAGTAGCTGCTGGAATGAAATGCGCCGATTTGGTCAATCTATCCACAATGACCCAAACTGCGTCAACCTTACGCAATGTCCGAGGCAACCCAACCACGAAGCCCATAGTGATGCGCTCCCATTTCCACTTAGGAATGGGCATCTGCTAAAGTAGGCCTCCTGGCCTCTGGTGCTCATACTTCACCTGCTGGAAATTAAGACACCTAGCCACATACTCCACAATGTCCTTCTCATTTGCCTCCACCACGAATGCTGCTTCAAATCACGATACATGTTCGTAGCACCAGGATGAACAGAATACCGAGAACTTTGTGCCTCCTCTAGAATCCTCTCCCTCATGCCATCAACCTTACGAACACATAAGTTGCCCTGAAGTCTCATTACCATCCTCGCCTATAATAACCTCTTTGGCCCTGCCCTGAACAAGTGTCTCTCGTAGCTCAGCCAAACACGGATCATCATACTGCCGAGCCTTAATCTCCCCCAATAACGAATACTGAGAAACCACATGAGCAAGAACTCGACGAAGCTCTGAAAGGTCTAATATCACCAGGCGATTAGTCAAGGACTAAATGTCCAAGGCTAGAGGTCTCTCCTCTGCTGCAATATAAGCCAAGCTACCCATACTCCCCGCCTTCCGGCTCAAAGCATCTGCTACCACATTTTCCTTGCCCGGGTGATAAAGAAGGGTGATATCATAATCCTTCAACAACTCAAGCCATCTGCGCTGTCTCAAATTAAGATCCTTCTGCTTGAAAAAGTGCTTCAAGCTACGGTGGTCTGTATAAATCTCACAGGACACTCCATACAAGTAGTGCCTCCAAATCTTAAGAGCATGAACAATCGCCGCAACTCCAAATCATGCACAGGATAATTCTTCTCATGGACCTTCAGCTGGCATGAAAAATAAGCAATAACTCTCTACACACCCCAAGACAACGCGTGAAGTATCGCAATATACTGTATACATCCTAGAACTAGAAGGCAGTACTAGAACTGGTGTTGAAGTCAATGCTATCTTGAGCTTCTGAAAGCTTGCCTCACACTCGTCAGACCATCAAAATGGGGCATTCTTCTGAGTCAATCTAGTCAATGGAGCTGCAATAGAAGAGAACCCCTCATCAAATCGGCGATAATAGCCTGTTAGGCCAAAAAAGCTCCTGATCTTTGTAGCTGAAGTAGGACGCGACCAACTGTGAACTGCCTCGATCTTCTGAGGATCAACCTTGATACCCTCTCCGGATACCACATTCCCCAAGAATGCCACGGAATCCAACCAGAACTCACATTTGGAGAACTTAGCATATAGCTTCTGTTCTCGCAAAGACTGGAGCACAACTCTCAAATGCTGCTCGTGCTCCCCCAGACTATGTGAGTAAATCAAAATGTCATCAATGAAGACAATGACAAACAAATCAATATACGGCCTAAACACCCTATTCATCAAGTCCATGAATGCTTCTGGGGCATTAGTCAAACCAAAGGACATCACCAGGAACTCATAATGACCACACCTCGTACGGAGAGCAGTCTTCGGAACATCAGAAGACCGAATCCTCAATTGATGATAACCCGATCTCAAATCAACCTTAGAAAACACACGGGCACCCTGCAACTGGTCAAACAAATCATCGATGCGCGGCAAAGGATACTTGTCTTAATGGTGAACTTGTTCAATTGGCGGTAATCAATACACATCCGCATAGACCCATCCTTCTTCTTTACAAATAGAACTGGAGCACCCCACGGGGATACACTCGGCCTGATAAACCCCTTAGCTAATATATCCTCTAGTTGATCCTTCAAATCCTTCAACTCTTTCGGAGCCATACAGTACAGAGGAATAGATATAGGCTGAGTGCCTGAAGCTAAATCAATGCAGAAATCAATATCACGATCCGGAGGCATGCCCGGAAGGTCTGAAGGAAATACATCAGCAAATTCCCGAACAACTGGCACTGAATCCATCGTCGGAGTCTAGGCGGTGGTGTCCTGCACATAAGCAAAATAGGTCAGACAACCCTTCTCGACCATATGTCGAGCCTTCAAGAATGAAATAACCCGGCTGGCTGTACTAACTAAGGATCCTCTCCACTCCAGCCTAGGCGACTCGGGCATAGCTAAAGTAACAGTTTTGGCATGGAAATGTA
This sequence comes from Nicotiana rustica, assembly GCA_005239535.1. NCBI lineage: Eukaryota > Viridiplantae > Streptophyta > Magnoliopsida > Solanales > Solanaceae > Nicotiana > Nicotiana rustica. The sequence goes on from ML534287.1 coordinate 112,743, forward strand.
GCACGGCATGATAAGGAGATATCCAATCCATGCCCAAAATAATCTCGAAATCAACCATGTCGAGCAATAATAGATCCGCTCGAGTCTCGAACCCACAAAATGAAATCACACAGGACCGACAAATCTGATCTACAACCACAGAATCGCCCACGGAAGTGGACACATAAATATGAGAACCCAAGGACTCACTAGGGACATCTAGAAAATGAGTGAATAAGACCGAAACATGGGAATAAGTGGATCCCGGATCAAATAACACCGACGCCTCTCTACCACATATTGTAATAATACGTGTGATCACAGCGTCTATGGCCACTGCATCTGATCTGGCCGGGATAGCATAGAATCTTGGTGGAGCACCGGAAGACTGAGCCCCGCCAGAATGAACAAGAGCTGGCTGACCTCCCTCTGACTGGCCTCCACCTCTAGGACGACCCCTGCCGACCTGTCCCCCACCTCTAGGTGGCTTGACGGCTGGTGCTGGACCCATAGGCTGAAAATCCCGATGTACCGCTTTGCCCCGAAACTTGGGACAATGCCTCTTCATATGACCTGGATCCACACACTCATAACAACCTCCGGGTATCATAGCCTGCTGCCCCGAAGAGGAACCCTGAATGGATGGAGAACGATGTGCACTCTCTGGCATAGCACTGAAGTAGGGAATAGGGATTTTCGGATAACTGGGATAACCACTGGGTGAACTCTGAATAGCTGGAGGGCGGTAGGAACGCTCGGGCATGGCGCTGAAATGAGCTGTCGCTGGAACACCTCAGGGAGGTGGTGGGGGTGCTGAATATGGAGGTCTGCTGGGATGACCTCTACTGAACTGACCTCTACTAAACTGACCTCTGCCCCTAACTGGGGCACCTCTGAAATCCCCAGAGAATCTGGCCCTCTTGTCCTGCTGACCCCTGCTATCTGCCTCTCAATCGATAGCCCTCAATCCGATGAGCTATCTCGACCACCAGCTGATAAGGAGTCCCCATCTCCACCTCTCGGGCCATGTTGTCCCTAATACCGGAGTGCAGCCCTGCTACAAATCTCCAAACTCTCTCAGCATCAGTAGGCAATATCATAAGTGCGTGGCGAGACAACTCTGAGAATCTAGCCTCATAATCTGTCACTGACATCTGTCCCTGCTCCAACTGCTCAAACTGATATCGCACCTCTTCCCTCTCAGAGGGTGGGATATACCTGTCTAGAAATATCTGAGTGAACTGCTCCCAGGAGATAGGAGGAGAATCTGCTGGCCTGCTGAGAATATAGAACTGCCACCATCTGCGAGCTCTGCACTCTAGCTGGAAGGTAATGAAGTACACTCCATGGGACTCCAGTATCCTCATGTTATGCAGTCTGTCCCTGCACCTATCAATAAAGTCCTGGGCATCCTCGCCCCGTTCACCCCCGAACACTGGAGGGTGCAAATATGTCCATCTATCCAATAACTTCTGCGGATCGCCGTCCGCAGCTGGCCTGGGCTCAGGTGCTACTGCTGCAGGCTGGGCCCCACCCACGGGCAGTGTACTCGGGGTATGATGAAGTGCTGCTGTCTGGCCTGCAGCCTGGGCAGTAATGGTCTGGGCTCCCCCTCCTGCCTGAGATGTGGCAGAATTCGCTGGAAATAAACCAGCCTGGGACATAGTGTCCATGAACTGCATCATACGGCCCATGATCTCCTGGAATCCTAGCACCGTCATACAGTCCACTGGGAAGGACCTGCTGGGGGCACCTCACCCGGCTCCTCTATAGTAGGTTCCTCTGGTCGTGGTATGGCTGGAATAGCTCGGGGACGCCCTCATCCCCTACCTCGGGCTGGTGCCCTCCCATGGACTCAGCCATGGCCTCGAACAACAGGGTTAGCGGCCCCTCCCGGGTCTGGAACATCGGATGCACGCGTCCTCACCATATGTGAGAGAATAGAAGAATGAAATTTAGTAAACCATTGACTGCACGATTGAATAAAAATAAGGAGAGGTTTTCCTAACACCCTATAGCCTTCCGAAGATATGTACATACGTCTCCATACCAATCTGCAAGACTCTACTAGGTTTGCCCGTGACTTGTGAGACCTACGTGAACCTAGTGCTCTGATACTATGTTGTCACGACCCAAAATACTAACTCAGGTCGTGATGGCGCCCAACACCGGGGTTAGGCAAGCCCACACTTATATTTCTAAGGATTTCTCCCATGCTTGGTTAAACATCCCAATACGTGCCAAGTTTTTAAAATTCAAACATTAATTGAAAAAGATAGCAAGCTTTTTTTTACCAAAATCAGTCAATAAGAGGAATGAGCCAATATATATATATATACAGACCCGTAAACCAAAATAACAACTACGTGTGTGCCAGGAACTAGTGTAACAAGTCCTACGGACATACTAAAAGAATATACAAAACATAATATACAATCCCACTGTCTGAAGGAAATAGACGGGAAATAAGCAAAAGAGAACTCCATGGTGCTGCCGAAGATCGTCAGGAGAAGCAGATCACCCTGAAGTCGGGTCCAACTAAGATCAGAATCGAGCTCCAGTCTGATAACCAGATGCACCAACCTCATAACATATATAATTAAGTACAGAAGTGCAGCATGAGTACATAAAGAAATATGTACTCAGCACTCAACACTCAACACTCTGCGCTCACTGGAGGTGCGTACAGACTTCGGAGGGGCTACCAAAGCCCAAGCGCTAAGCACGGACAACTCACGTGCTATCATATCAATACCTGGATCCGCACGGTCAACTCACATGCTATGCGGAAAACTCACGTGCTATGGTATAAATAACTGGACCCGCACGGTCAACTCACATGCTACGCGGACAACTCACGCGCTATGGTATTAATATCCTCATAATCAGGCCATCATAAAATATTGGATCTGCACGGTCAACTCACGTGCAACGCAGAAAACTCACGCGCTATGGTATCAATACGTGGACCCGCACGATCAACTCACGTGCTACGTGGACAACTCACGCGCTATGGTATTTAATATCCTCACAATCAGGCCATCGGTCTCAATCAATCATGTACCTCACTAGCCTCACCATCATCAATAAATAAGGGGACACAACCCACATCAAGTATCACAACATATTAGAAAATAATAGAGACTGAGGTAAACATTTACAATAATATCTATGACTGAGTAATATTAACGTGAGCATGAACAAAGCCTAAGAATGATATATAACATGAAGGCAAACAAGTTCAACAACAAGTAAATACGTAAACACAGATGATGGCCATTAGGCCTCACGGGATGGACCAAGTCTAAATCCCTCGAGGTATACACCCATACGCCCGTTGTCACGACCCAAAATACTAACTCAGGTCGTGATGGCGCCCAACACCAGGGTTAGGCAAGCCCACACTTATATTTCTAAGGATTTCTCCCATGCTTGGTTAAACATCCCAATACGTGCCAAGTTTTTAAAATTCAAACATTAATTGAAAAAGATAGCAAGCCATGTTTTACCAAAATCAGTCAAAAAGAGGAATGAGCCAATATATATATATATATATATATAGACCCGTAAAACAAAATAACAACTACGTGTGTTCCAGGAACTAGTGTCACAAGTCCTACGGGCATACTAACAGAATATACAAAACATAATATACAATCCCACTGTCTAAAAGAAATAGATGGGAAATAAGCAAAATAGAACTCCATGGTGCTGCTGAAGATCGTCAGGAGAAGCAGCTCATCGTGAAGTCGGGTCCAACTAAGATTAGAATCGAGCTCCGGTCTGATAACCAGATGCACCAGCCTCAGAACCTGTACAATTATGTACAGAAGTGCAGTATGAGTACATAAACAAATATGTACCCCATGAGTATCCCGCCTAACCTCGAAGAGGTATTGACGAGAGGTCGACTTGACACTCACTAAGGTCCAAAAAAATGATTAGCAAGATATAATATCAGTAAACGACATAAAAGGATGATAAAAGCAGTAAACATTTAAAATAACAGTAATTCAAATAAATACGGGAAGTAAATATACAACTTCTACCTCATTATTCTTTTATTCCTTTAAAAATTTATCTGAACACTCAAAATCCATAACAGAATTCTTAACAATTTAACATGCGCATACAGGATATCTGTGCACTGCCGAGGATCGAATGGTCCGAACCATAATTTATATATATATCTTTCAATCTCGCCGTGGAGTACGGCCCGCTCCCATGAGAGTGGGAAAAATAACACTTAGCTCGCGGAATGTAAATTGCGAAGCGGTCACATGCACACACAATCCACACATTTATTATTTATCAATTACTTTTCGTGAAAGATTCCTTAAAATTACTTAAATTCCATGATCTCACGAAAACAACCCTCATGTAACATTAATTCACTAAGCATATAATTCATTTCAAGGAAAACATAAAACATGGTGTAAGACTAACTACCCGGACATAACAATAATAGCCGCTACGTACGGACTCTCGTTACTTTGTATGTACGTAGCCCCAACAGTTATCACATATAGAATTTAAGTAACCTAGGGGGATAGTTCCCCCTTACAAGATTAGAAAGGAGACTCACCTCGTGCAGAATCTACTCCCCGGACCAAGAACGCGCCCGAAACCTTGAACTCTACACTCGAGGAATCGAAACTAGCCGAATATTATACAAATACATTAATTTATGCTCAAAGTATGGAAATTCTCCTACTCATTTAGTAAATTCACCATTCTTGAAGAAATTCTAAAATCCAACCCCGGGCCCGTCATGAAGAAACACATTGTCTGACAGTGTTTCCGCACCTGCGGCTCGAGGACCGCACCTGGGTCTCGCACCTACGAGCAAAGGCTCGCACCTACGGAAATGAGCGAAGGAGCCTGGGCCCGTACCTTCGGAGTGGAGACCGTACCTGCGGCTCCGCTCCTACAGAGCATTGTCCGCACCTGCGAGAAATGGCCTGCCTGCTAGGGGCCGCACCTGTGAGGCTGGGACCGCAGGAGTGGTCCCGCACCTGCGACTGTTCAACCGCACCTGCGGTCAACACCAGAGCAGGTGCACCAACAGCTATTTCAGTCGGTTTTTGGCCTCATGTGGTGTCTGGAAGGAACCTGGGCCCACCCGAGCCCCTTTCCAAATATACCAACAAGTCCAATCATAATACGAACTTGCTCGAGGCTTCAGAACACCAAAAACAATGCTGCAACTCAAAATCACACCCCAAAACCCCTAGAACCAAACTTAGAAACTTTAAGTTTTCTTGACTTCGCTAATAATGCATCAAACCGACCAATACTGCTCGAAATGACACCAAATTTTGGACGCAAGTCATAAATGACATAACAGAACTATTCCCAGTCTCACAATTTTGTTTGGACCTCGATAACACAAAAACACGTCCCAAACCACAATAGGAACTTCTTATTTCAATATTGGGTGCCAAAACACTCCGGGTTCATCAGAAACCCATTCCGAACATACGCCCAGGTCCGAAATCATCATACAAAGCTACCGGAACCGACAAAACGCAATTCTTAGGTCGCTTACCAAAAATATTGACCGAAGTCAAACTTGGCCTTAAAGGCCAACCTTAAGGAACCAATCGTTCCAATAATGCTCTAAACACTTCTGAATCCCGGACCACCTGCCCCCGCAAGTCATAAGTCATAATAAGCCACTATGGGAGGTTTCATTAAAGGGAACAAGGTCCAATAACGTGAAACGGCCGGTCAGATCGTTACACCCGTCACCTAGCGTGGGTATCACCTCCTAACGGTCACACGATATCATATTTTCCCTACTTAAAATATGACCAATTGGACAAACCATTATTTTATATATTTTTCTGCCAGCTATTCTGCCTCGTTTATCATGCCAAACAATCCCGAAACTCGCTTTGATACCTCCAATGGATTCCTTGTGAAATTCTAGTCAAGTTAGGCTTTTGAATCACTAAATTTGATCTTATAATAAAGGAGATATGTTGGTTTTAATATTTTCAAATAGTGCAGATTTTTAAATACGCCGTCAGTGGCAATTTCGTAATTAATCTGAAAATTCTGGCAACCTAATTCTTAGTAAAATGACCATAAAATCCTCATACAATGTCCAAATTCGATGATTCTTTTTTATACGGGTCCGTAATTACGATTCGAATCTAATGCTTCAATCAAAAAACAAATCGGAGCTCATTTGTTTAAAATGACATCATTTATGCTTGAAGAAACGACGTCGAAATATAAGAAAACCGAGCGCAACACAACCTAAACCGATTCGAAACTCACCTGAGCGCCACGAGACCTAAACCAATAATTCCAACAAGTCATATATCACTAACCGAACTTAGTCGAAACTTCGGAACACCCAAAACAACACCAAAACGCCAAATAAACCTCGGATTCAAGCCTAAGAACTTCTATACTTCCAAAATTCGCCAACGATGCCAAAACCTATCAAACCATGTCCGAATGACCTCAAATTTTGCACACACGTCCTAATACATCATACAGAGCTACTGGAGCCCCCAAACTACCGAGCGAAATGAAAATGCTCAAAACAACCGGTCGGGTTGTTACAAAAATAGACTATAAAACTCTACAATGGTAATCCCTTCCTCCCTCAACCGACTTGAATAAGAACCTACCCAAACTAGTTCTTTAACCCCACATACTACAAGTTATTGACACATGCATGGCCTAATTCCAATCCCACAATGTGCTTAGACCCTAAACTAACTTGTAAGGGTGGTATAAGACAGGAACTTACACGGATAGATGGTGGTCTAGTGATTGACTTCCTTGATTCTTGATGGTTGGTGCAAGATTGGATGATTAGAATGCTAGGTTTCTGTAACGACCCAGCCGGTCATTTTTGAGAGTTCTAGCCGCGTTCCACCATTTTCTGCTCCTTTTTGTGTTCTACAATTGTTATATTACTTACAGGGTTAGTTGGTTTCAGAGTGAATTGAAACACTTAGTCTCTTAATTGAAAGCTTAAGTTGGAAAAGTTGACCGGATGTCGACTTATGTGTAAAGAACCTGGGATTTGAATTTTTATGGCTCCGATAGCTCCGTTAGGTGATTTTGGATTAAGGAGCGCTTCTAAAATGTGATTTGGAGGTCCGTAGTAGAATTAGGATTGAAATGGAAAAAGTTGGTATTTTGAAAAGTTTGACTGGCAGTGGTCTTTTTGATATCGGAGTCATATTGGATTTTCCGAAGTTGGAGTAGGTTTGTGGTATCGTTTATCACTTGTGTGTAAAATTTGAGGTCAATAAGACGTGATTTGATAGGTTTCGACATCATTTGTAGAATTTGAAAATTTCAAAGTTAATTAGGCTCGAATTCGTGTGTAATTCGTGTTTTTGATGTTGTTTTAGGTGGTTTGAGGATTCGACTAAGTTTGTATCGTGATTTAGATCTTGTTGGTATGTTTTGTTGAGGTCCCGGGGGTCTCGGGTTGATTTTGGATGGTTAACAGACTTGGTTTGAGTTGGTGAAATAGCTGAAGTTGCTGGTTTTTGGTTCATCTGGATTCCTCTTATGCGTTCGCGAAGTGTACTTGGAGGCTGATGAAGTTTCTTATTTGCATTCACGAAGAGGAGCCCGCGTTTGCGAAGGTGTGGTCAGCGGAGGTATCACGAACGCGTTAGTGAAGAGGAGTGAGGCAGCTAGGGACCCAACCTTTTGGCCTATGCGTTCGCAGAAGGGTAGTCGCGTTTGGAAGTCAGGGGTCAGCAATGCATCGCGTTCGCAGTTGGTTGGTCACGTTCATGAAGAAGGTTTTGGAGGAAGAATCATTTGTGCTATGCGAACGCGAGGGAAAGGCCGCGTTCGCGATGAAGGAATATCTAGGCATCTGTGTTAAATTTCAAAAACGAGGGTTTGAACCCATTTTTCATATTTTGAGCTAAAGACCACGGATTTGAGCGATTCTTGAAGGGATTTTCAAGGAGTTGATTAGGGTAAGTGATTCTTACTTGGTTTTAGCTAAATTCCATGATTATGCCTCTAATTCCATTATCTAATTTGTGATTTGGGGTGGAAATTTGGGCAAAATGAGGAAAAGTCCTTGAGTTAGATTTTAAAGGTTTTGAATGGGATTTTGTTATCGGATTTGAGTAAATTTGATATTGTTAGACTTGTCACTGGATGGGCTTTCTTGTTTTGCAACTTTTGTCAGATTTCGAGACGTGGGCCTGGGGGGCCGGGTTTGAGCCGATATTGTATTTCTTGCTATAATTTAGTATTTTTCTTGTATAATTGATCTCTTTAACCTATATTAATTGTATTGTAATTCTTATGGCTAGATTCGGGATGTTTGGAGACCGATTTAAGAGGCAAAGGCATTTTAGAGTAGAGTTTTGCCCGGATTGAGTTAAGTAACACTTTCAAACTTGATTCTGGGGGTTCAAAACCCCGAGTTATGTGATATGTAATAGGCATTGAGGTGATGCACATGCCAAGTGGCGGGTGTGGGGGTGTGCACCGTGAAAATTTCGACCTGGTCGATTCCATGGCACTATATAGTTGTTATATTGGTTGATATCCGTGTTTTCATCATGTGATAAAGTAATTGAGTTTTTGATCATGCTAGATATCATGTTTAGGCTTTATGCTGGTACTTTTGGGACCCATAGTGGTCGTTTCTTGCTCTCATCTTACTGATTTTACTGATATTTCATACTCAGTCATATTCATGCATTCCATATCATATCTCAGTCTCTGTTGTTATTTGCTGATACATCATATCATTGTTTCAGGGCTAGTTTCATGACATTGAGAGCTCGTGACTGAGACTGCAGAGATTGATGACTAAGTGAGGCTGGGATCCTGATTATGAGTGAAAGTAATGGGATCGGGCTGCACGCCAAAGCAGTTATATTGATTTACGATAGCGCTTGGGCTGATGGAACCCCTCATGAGTCTATACACACCCTCAGTGAGCGCATTTGATATTATTGAGTGATGGATCTTCCCTATACATGGATCTTGTCCGAAGAATTTGATAATTTGAGATGGATCTTCGCCACGGGTCGGATTGTCCTTCCTTGGTAATGGGTGACTAATGGTCAGTGATGGATATATTCTGGGATGGATCTTCCCTGGGCCGTATGGGTCATATATAGTACCAAGTGGTTGAGTATTTGAGAGTGTGAGAACATGAGGATCTCAGCATGGTGCATCACATACAGTATATACATTGTCATGTAGAAGTAGAAGAGTTATATCCTTCACATTGTTCAGATTTGATCTATGTTACTGTTTTGAACTATCTATTTAACTTGAAAGCATGCCTACGTTTCTGCATTGTTATTTCTATTTTAACTGTACTAGTTGAGTTCGTCACTACCTTTTCAGTCCAAAGGTTTGACTTGTTACTTACTGAGTTGTTTGTACTCATGTTACACCATGCACCTCGTGTCCAGATCCAGGTGTTTCGAGTCACGGTAGGTGTTGATCGAGAAGTGAGGATTTGGAGACTATCGAGGTAGTTGCACGGCATTCGCAGGCCTTGACTCTCCCTCTTTATCTTTATCTATACTTCAGTTTTATTTCATAGACATTTTAGTAGACTATATTCCAACATAGGTGCTCAAGTACTTTGTGACACCCCAGTTTTGGGATAGATTGTATCGTATTACGCATTATTTCTGTTTCAAAAAGACTTTCTTCAATATTATTTCTTCCGTATTTATTTTCAAAAATTTTACCATGTTTTTATGTTGAGTAGAGGCTTTCCTACTTCCACGATAGAATCCATCACGACAAATGATTTTTGAGTTATGACAGTTTCCCCCTTCTCTCTCTAAAATCATCAGACAAACGTCCCAAAATAAGCCTCAAAAGCTATTTATCAAAAATGGGGTTGGGTTATAAAAAATAGAAAAATGGACCCTCCGAACATAGGTCTGCAGTCGCAGAATGGACCGCATAACAGGTATACGACCTGCAAAATGGGCCGCGAACACGATGCCAAGAACTAGGCTGCACTGGACAGGTCTGTGATAGGTCTGCGGTCCGAAGACCACTTATGTGGTCGTAGAATTGCCGAATGAAATTTCCTCATCATAACTCTGTGATAGGAGCGCGGACCGCGAAACAAATATGCGATCGCACAATGGACCGCGAAACAACCCTCAAAATTCAACAATTTTTCTGTTCAACTCCGCGATGATTATGCAGCCCGCGAAACGGTTATGCGGTTGCGAAACAGACTGCAAAATTACCTTCTTCCGCCAAAAATTTTCATCCACTCAGTGCATTCTTCAACCCAAAAAGTCCGTATTCTAAAACACATAAGTCTACCTCGGCAGCACAAAACCTCAAATTCCTTGGCGAAATTTTTTGGGGCCTTACACATGCGGCTGCATATCAGAATTATGCGGCCGAAGACTTCCAGTCCCGATAAGTTGAAGAAAAGTGTGGACCGCACATGGAACTATGCGGCCGCAAAACCTTCCGAAGGGCATTTTTGTCCAAAACTTCCATCATTGTATAAATAGACGAGTTTCACAATTTTAGGTCAACTTTTGACATCATCAGCTAAAGTAGCCATTTCTCTTTACTTCTTTTAGTATTTTTTCATATTTGAGCTATTGTAACATAGATATTATCATTTTAATCTTGCAATATGAGTTCAATTATCATTTCTTCTTCTTTTTCTACACTTTCAAGCATGAGTAGCTAGATTCTTACTAGGGTTGAGACCCAACCCTAGTGTGTAAACCTTATGGATGTTTAATTTATTGCTTGTTTATGGTTGGGTGTTTATTATATAGCCTCTTTCTTGTTTAAATTTATGGAATTAGTGGTTGCAAACATTAGATCATGCCTATTGGACTCGGTCTCTACTTCAGAAAGAGAGACTTTGTCTAGGAAAACCTGGCTAACAAGAAATTGTGTTAATTGAGAGATTGATAGTCCAAATTAAAGGGTTCAACATAGAGATAATAGCAAACCAACTTGATCTTTTATCAACCATTTTGTTCAATACCTATTGGGACTTGAGAAATCCAAATTGGGCAAAATCACTCTCTGATCGAGAGGTATTGAGTGGGTAATTGAGAGCTGATAGCTATAATACACCCTAATCAATAAAACAAATATTAATTTTTATATCCCACTAGGCAAACACCTAGGTGATGGTCATATCCCCACGCTTCATACAAAACTTGAAAAAACAACAAAAATAATTTCGTATGCAATTTTAGTTTTCAATTAGACTTAAAAACAACCCCAATTTGTGGAAGTGTAAATTTAGATAGTCAAATTCACACGCTACAATATGTACTATTAACTCCCATATATATCTCCCTATGGAATTTGACCCTGACTCTTGTTGGGTACTATCATTGCATTCGACCGTTTCATAACCTTGAAATGAGGTGTGAAATTTCCCGAGATCAAACGACCCGGCCGATCATTTTGAGAGTATTAACTATGAACCCATATTTACTTCTCCCTCTATTTCGTTTTTTTGTTACAAGACTTGCCGGGAGGATTTATTTTTGGTTTCAGAATAAAATGGGACATATAGCCCATAAATTGGAGGTTTAAGTCATAGGAATCGACCGTAATTGGAATTGTGTGAAGATAACTCTGGAATGGACTTTTGAAAGTTCCAATATCTCCATAGAGTGATTTTGGTCTTAGGAGCATGTCCGGATGTTTATTTGGAGATCCGTAGGTCATTTTGGTGTCAAATGTCGAAAGTTGGAAAATTTGATGATTTTTGGAAAGTTTAACCTGGAGTAAACATTTTGATATCGGGGTCGGATTCCAATTCAGGAAGTTGGAGTAGGTCTGTAATATCAATTATGACTTTTTCGCAAAATTTGAGGTCAATTAGACTTGATTTGATAAGTTTCGACATCGGATGTAGAACTTTGAAGTTTAAAAGTTCATTAGGATTGAATCGATGCGCAATTCATGTTTTTAGAATTGTTTGATGTGATTTAAGGCTCGACTAAGTTCGTATGATGTTTTAGGACTTGTTGGTATATTTGGTTGATGTTCAGGAGATCACATGTGTGATTTGGATCATGTTCGGAACATTTCGGGACTAGTTGGATTGCAGAAAATCACTGGTGCTTTTGGTATCTGGTTTCTTTCTACGCATTTGTGATGGTTCTCCCGCGTTCGCATAGAGGAGATAAGTGTTTCTGGGATTTTTGTATTCACGTTCGTGGTGGGGGCCCCGTGTTCGCGAATCAATAGAGTCTGAGGTCTACGCGTTCGTGTGAGGAACTTCGCATTCGCATAGAGGAACAGCCAGTTGGAGCCTTAGGCTTTTATCCTACGATCGTGTATAGGAGCACGCGTTCACGAAGGTTTGGGGAGGGAAAGCTCCGCGTTTGTGACTAGGCCCTCGCGTTCCCTTAAGAGAATTTTGGACGGTTATGTTTTTTTCTATGCGAACGCAAGGAAGATTCCACGTTCGCGAAGAAGGAAATACTTGGGAAAATATTAAATGTTCAAAATCGAGGGTTTATGTCATTTTTAACCATTTGGAATTGAGAGCTCGGATTTAGGCGATTCTTGGATTGATTTTCACGTGGGTGCTTGGACTAATTGATTTTTACCTAGTTTTGGTTAATTCCCATGATTATGTCTTTAATATCACCATTAATTAGTGTTTTGGGGCGAAAAATTGGGGGGGAATGGAAAAAAGTTCCTAGACCAAATTTTGAGGTTTTGATCGAGATTTTGGTATCTGATTTGAGTAATTTTGGTATGGGTGAACTCGTGGTTGAATAGGTGTTCGTATTTTTCATGACCCAAAATCAACCGTTGTGATGGCGCCTATCGTGGATCTAAGCCAGCCTCTCTCAACAACCCATCACAGTGAAAACTTTGAAAATAAAGATGGAACCAGTTAATATTAATGAAAAGCCTTTTTGAAAATAGAAATAATACAAAATATGATACCTTCCATCCCAAAATCGGGGTGTCACTGAGTACATCAGCGTCTAAACCGGAATACAGTCCACTACACTATCTACATCATAAAACGGAAATACTAATAGATATAAACAAGGAGGGTCAAGGCATGCGAACGTCGTGCATCAACCTCGATAGTCTCCAAACTCTGAAGCCTCAATCAGCAACCTTCACGACCAGAAGCGCCTGGATCTGCACACGAGGTGTAGGGAGTAATGTGAGTACATCCAACTCAGTAAGCAACAAGTTCAACCTTTGGACTGAAAGGTAGTGATGAACTCAACCGGTACAAATAACAATAGAAATAACAGTGTAGAAATGTAGAAATCCTTTCAAATTTTCTAGATAGCTCAAAACATTAAAATAGCCAGAATTGAACAAGGTGAAGAACATAATTCAGCTATCTCTATATGTCAATGCACATGCCGTAAATGATGCACCACGCTGTCAGCCTCAAGTGATCACACTCTCAATTTCTCAACCACTTGGTACTGTATATGGCCCACAGAGCCTAGGGAAGATCCATCCCAGAATATATACAACACTGACAATAGGCCACCCAGTACCGAGGAAAGGCCAATCTATCTCTGTGGAGAAGATCCATGTCCAGGTGTCAAGTACTTCGGACAAGATCCATTTCCAGGGAGGATCCATCACTCAATAATATCAATCGCGCTCACTGGGGTTGTGTTAGACTCCGGAGGGGCTCCTACATCCCAAACACTATCATAACATCAATATAATTGTTGCAGCGTGCAGCCCGATCCCATAACTGTCACTCATAATCAGGCTCTCAGCCTCACTCAACCATCACTCTCTCCAGTCTCACTCACAAGCTCAAAATATCATAAAAACTAGCCCGAACAGTAATAAGATGAATAAATAAATAACAACTGAGACTAAGATATGATATAAAATGAATGTATATGGCTGAGTACGAAATATCAATAAAAGCAGTAAAGTGACATCAAGAAACGACCATTATGGTTCCCAACAGTACTGCCATAAAGCATAAACATGATATATATCATGATTGACAACTCAATTACTTAATCACATGATGAAAAACGAATATCAACAAGATATTATCACTACACAGCGCCATGGAACCAACCAGGCCACAATTCTCACGGTGCACGCCCGCACATGCATCACTTGGCATGTGCGTCACCTCAATACCAATCATATAATACATATTTCGGGGTTTTGAACCTTCAGAACCAAGTTTGAAAGTGTTGCTTACCTCGTTTAGGGAAAAACTCTACTCCAAAATGCCTTTCCATCTCAAATCGGTCTCCAAACGTCTCGAATCCAGCCACAAGCAGTACAATACAATTGATATAGGCTAAAGGAATCACTTCCACAACAAAACTACTGAAATATAGCCCAAAATCTGAAATTGGTTCAAACTCGGACCCGGGCCCACGTCTTGAAATCCGAAAAAAGTAACAAAACCCGAAAGCCCATTAGTCTAACCATACTAAAATGAGTCAATTCCGATCAGAACTCGACCTTCAAATCGCCAAATTATAGTTTATAAAGTTTCTATAATTTTTTCCAAATTTCCCTATCAAAGTACTAATTATATGATGAAATCACTAATATATTCATGTATATTAACCAAATCCCAGTTAGAATTACTTACCCCGATGATTTTCTTGAAAAACCCACAAAAAGTCGTCACAAACCGAGCTCCCCAAGTTCAAAATGTGAAATAATACCCTAACCCTCGTTTATATAGTACCAAACCTACCTTCCAAAGTTCTTAACGCACATTTTCAAGTGTTCGCACATCCCAGGTCCTGCGGCCGCAATCCAAGTTGTGCGGCCGCACTTTAGCAAATGCTTCCTTACCAGGTTTTAGTAAAATGGCCATAACGTTCTGTGCAAATGTCTAAATGATGATTTTTTTATCTTTCTGGAAACTAGACAGGAAGGGCTACAACTTTTGTTTTTGAATCATCTAAAATTCCTTTTCGATAAAAGGATAAATCTTCCGAAGTCGGACTAACGAACATGTAGAACACCTTGAAGTGCGGCCGCAAGAAGAATTGTGTGTTCCGCACTTTTCCTCTATGGTCCGCATGTTTCCTATGCCTCACCACTTTTTCTTGTGACTCAACACTTTTCTTGTGCCTCAACACTCCAAAATATGCGGTCCGCTCTTCCAAAAGCACCAGAACAACATCAGAGTGCCGAAATGCCCGGACTCGCTCAAAACTCACCCCGAAACACACCAGAGGCCTCCGGGACCTCAACAAAAGTTATCATCAAGTCCTAAAACACCATATGAACTTGATCGAGCCCTTAAATCACATCAGAAAACAACAAAAACACCAATTACATACGGATTCAAGCCTAATGAACTTTGAAACTTCCAAACTCCACAAACGACGCCGACACCTACCACATCACCTTCGAGGGACCTCAAATTTTGCACACAAGTCATAAATGACACCACGAACCTACTCCAACTTCCGTAAATCCAATCCGACCATGATATCAAATAGTCCACTCCTAGTCAAACTTTCCAAAGTTCCAATTTTTGCCAATTCAAGCCTAATTCTACTACAGACCTCCAAATCACAATCCGAACGCGCTCCTAAGTCAAAAATCACCTAACAAAGCTTACAGAACCATCAAAATTCAAATCCGAGGTCGTTTACACATACTTCTACTTCCGGTCAACTTTTCAAACATCAACTTTCAATTAAGACTAAGTGTCTCAATTCACTCTGAAATCACTCCAGGCTCAAACAAACCAACCTGGTAAGACATATAAAAGTTGGAGAACACGAAGAAGAAGAACATAGAGGAACATGGCTATAACTCTCGAAATAACCGATCGAGTCTCTACATCCTTCTCCTCTTAAACAAATGTTCGTCCTCAAACGGGTCTAGAAATATACCTCTAGTCTCAAATAGGTATGCATATCTGCTCTGCATCTTCCGCTCACTCTCCCAAGTAGCCTCCTTCACGGCCTAATCTCTCCACTGCACCTTCACTGAAGCTATATTGGACCTCAACTTTCGAACCTGCCGCTCCAAAATGGCCATCGGCTCCACATAATAAGTCAAATCACCATCCAACTGGACTCTGTTGAAATCTAAAACGTGAGACGGATCACCGACATACTTCAGGAGCATAGAAACATGAAATACTGGATGCACACTCAATAAGCTAGGTGGCAAGGTAAGCTTGTAAGTCACCTCCGCAATCCTCTGGAGTACCTCAAAAGGCCCAATGAACCGAGGGCTCAACTTGTCCTCTTCCTAAACCTCATAACACACTTAATGGGTGATACCTTCCACAGAACCTTCTCCCCGACCAACTAGGACACATCACGAACTTTCCTGTTGGCATAGCTCTTCTGTCTCAATTGTGCCATACGAATCCGCTCCTGAATCAATTTCACCTTGTCTAATGCATCCTGAACCAAGTCTATACCCAAACTCATAGCCTCACCCGGCTCAAACTACCCCGCCAAAGATCTACACCGCCTCCCATATAAAGCCGTATACGGAGCCATCTGAATGCTCGACTGATACCTGTTGTTGTATGCAAACTCTGCGAGCGACAGAAACTAGTCCCATAAAACTCCAAAATCAATGACACAAACGCATAAGATGTCCTCCAATATTTTGATAGTGCACTCTGACTTTCCGTCCATCCGAGGGATAAATTATGTGATCAACTCAACTTGAGTGCCCAACTCTCGTTGCACGATCTCCAAAACTGCAATGTAAACTGCGTGCCTCTATTTGAAATGATGGAAACTGGCACACCATGAAGGGGAACAATCTCTCAGAAGTAAATCTCAACCGCTCAAAAGAATAAGTATTACCAGCTGGAATGAAGTGTGCGTACTTGGTCACCCGATCCACCATCACCCAAATAGCATCGTACTTCCACGAAGTCCGTGGGAGCCCAACTATGAAATACATGGTGATCTGTTCCTACTTCCACTCCGGGATCTAAAATCTGAAGCAATCCATCCGTTCTCTGATGCTCATACTTTACCTGCTGACAGTTGAGACACCGAGCTACAAACCCAACTTTATATGTCTTCATCCTCCTCCACCAATAGTGTTTCCTCAATTCCTGATACATCATTGCGGAACCCCGATGAATGGGATACTGCGAGCTTTAGGCCTCCTCGAATTATCAACTCCCATATCCCACCTACATTGGGCACATATATCTGGCCCTGCATCCTCAAAACCCCATCATCACCAATAGTCACATCTGTGAAATCACCTCGATGAACCGTGTCCATGAGAACAAGCAAATGAGGATCATCATATTGGCGCTCTCTAATGCGATCAAATAAGGAAGACCGAGAAACCTCACAAGCTAGAACCCAATTGGTCTTCGAAATATCCAATCTCACGAACCGGTTGGCCAAGGCCTAAACATCAACTACAAGGGGTCTCTCAGCAACAGAAAGGAATGCAAGACTACTCATACTCACTACCTTCCTACTCAAGGCATCGGCCACCACATTGGCCTTTCCCGGATGGTATCAAATAGTAATATCATAGTCCTTTAGCAGCTCCAACCACCTCCGCTGCCCCAAATTGAGATCCTTCTGTTTGAACAAGTGTTGGAGGCTACGATAATCAGTAAATACTTCACAAGACACACCATAGAGATAGTGCCTCAAAATCATGAAAAAATTAGTTATTCTCATGGGGCTTCAACTGGCGTAAAACATAAGCAATCACTTTACCTTCCTGCATCAAAACACATCCAATACCGATCCGAGAAGCATCACAATATACTGCAGAACCAAAAGCTGATGGTAGAACTAGAACTAGAGTTGTGGTCAAGGCAGTCTTGAGCTTCTAAAAGTTCTCCTCACACTTGTCCGACCACTTGAAAGGAGCACCCTATGGGTCAATTTTTTCAAGGGCGATGCAGTCGACGAGAAACCCTGCACGAATCGATGGTAATAACTAGCCAAACCAAGAAAGCTCTGAATCTTTGTAGCCGAGGATGGTCTGGACCAACTCTAAACCTCCTCTATCTTCTTCAGATCTACATGAATACCCTCAGTGGACACCACGTGCCGCAAGAACGCCACTTAACTAAGCCAAAACTCGCACTTGGAGAACTTGGCATAAAGCTTCTCATCCCTCAACCGCTGCAATACAACCCTCAAATGTTGGGCGTGCTCCTCTTGGCTATGAGAGTACACCAAGATATCATCAATGAACACAATAACAAACGAGTGGAGATAAGGCCGAAACACAGTGTTCATTAAATGCATGAACATTGCTGGGGCATTGGTCAGCCTAAAATACATCACAAAGAACTCATAATGACCATAATGAGTTCTGAAATTTGTCTTAAGACTGTCCGAGTTACGAATCTTCAGTCGGTGATACCCAGACCTCAGATTGATCTTGGAGAACACCCTCGCTCCCTGAAGTTGGTCAAATAGATCATCAATACGTGACAAAGGATACTTGTTCTTGATTGTGACTTTGTTCAACTGTCTGTAGTTAATGCACATTCTCATAGTGTCATCCTTATTCTTCACAAACAGAACAGATGCGCCCCGAGGTGACACACTTGGCCTAATAAACCTCTTATCAAGGAGTTCTTGAAGTTGTTCCTTCCATTCATTCAACTCAGCCGACTCCATACGGTACAGAGGAATAAAAATGGGCAATACCAAGTTCAATATCTTTATCGGGTGGCATGACCAGCGGGTCTGCGGGAAACATATCCAAAAAATCTCGCACCACCGGAACAGAATCAATAGTAGGAGTCTCTACACTGACATCCCTCACAAAGGCCAAATAAGAAAGTCTACTATAAGGCTCTTAAGACCCGGATTCAATGATGCCAAAGTAGGCGTGGAGGTTAATAGCAGTAGAAATTCTTCGGGGCGAGCTTGCTCGCCACGATTCGAACTTTTTGGATTGAACAGTACATTGGGGAGTCAAAGTAATTTTTTTGCAGAAGTAGGTATTTCTGCAGACTTTTATGAGGTTGCATAAAAACTTTGCGGGCTGCAGAATTGTCGTAGAGTGAAGCAGCCTTTTTGGCAAATTTTGAGGTAAGTTTTCGCGGCCATTTATTCGACCACATAATCGTTTCATGGGCGCACTTTGGTCACATAATCGTCCTTGTACTTTTGCAGAGGAAGGTTCTTCGGTGCATTATATGATCGCAGAACAGGTCTGCAGGCTGCATAACGGCCACAGAGTGAAGCAAGCCTGCCTAATTCCCAATGCCACCATTCAAGGTCATTTCGCTGACAGCATAATCATTATGCGGTCACATATGCGACTGCAGAATCTGTTCCAGAGATTCATTTTTTGGGTTTTTTAACCCGACCCTTTTCTATTAAAACACCTACCTTAGACCATTTTGACCTTATTATATGATATCTTTAGAGTGAGAGAGAGAGTCCTTGAGGTAGAAAGTGATCTTCATAAGATTTTCTCTTTAATTCTTGCTTAAACCTTGAAGATTATCAATAGAGGCACCTAAGTCTTCTTCCTTAGAGGTAAGATTATATCACCCAAACTCCTAATTTCAAAATATAACTAGAATGGGCCATTAGTAAGGTAGTTCATGGGGATGTGAGTGCTTGCCTCACATGCATGTATTCCTAAGGTATGAGGGGAGGTTGTGAGTTAAAGATAGAAAAGAATGGGGTGTGGGATGTATAAGTTTCTCAAAAAGGGCCATGGAATCTTAATACACACATAGTGTTTGATAAAATGATCAAGAGAGCAGAATTATGATAGTTTTCCTAATTTTGGATTCAAGTTTACTATATTGCTAAAATAGGTTGAAGCTGCTAATATTCCGGAAAATCTTAGTCTTAAGAAGCTCAATTAAGGTATGTTGGCTAAACCCCCTCTCTTTAGAATTGAATCCCATGGTATTCATGCAATCGATGTAAGTCCCAAATTGGACGTCCTAGAAATTGCTACCCCGAATGTGCTTGCTTTGAAATTATTTGTGTAATATGTATTCCCATGCTTTCATCATGTTATCTCGTCATATGAGGAAAATTTCAATATATAGAATATGTGCTATGCCTAGACTCGAAGTCGAATTCGATTAAAGACTGTGATGCCAAATTGTGTGAAAAGACTCTATGTTCCTTAGATTCTATATTGCTCACATGTGAAAGGAAAAGTCGTGAATGAAAAACTGTATTGTTATTGATGATAATTATAATGTTGGAATTTGGAAAAGAACTTGAACCATGAAATACGGCCAAGCACCAAGAATAACTTTATAATTACGGCCACTCGTGCTAATGTATTGAAAATATGGGAAAGAAATATGAAATTGTGAATATGGTTGATGTATACAATGAGATGGCTTAGCCGATCGGGCCGAGATCGGACTCCGTGTAAAAATACAGTGGTATTGTGGATGAAATTGTGAATATGGTTGATGTCTAAAATAAGGTGGCTTAGTCGATCGATCCGAGATCGTAATCTGTATAAAGACACAATGGTATTGTGGATTGTGGCATATTGTCACCAAGAATCACCCAACCTAATAACGTGGAAATTGATTTGAAAATCTATGTGATCCTTAAATTGATGTTTTAGTGTTATTTGCAGCTCATATTGCTTCCTTGACTGTTTCACTTGTATTACAATTCATTCTATTGAGATAGTGTTATAGTTTTACATGCTAGTACTATCCGACAAAACTGACATCCCTTTTGCCTAGGGTGTTGCATCTTTAAATGGATGCAAGTGGTTCTATATCAGACAGTGTTGATCACAAATAGTGCTGCATCCTCTTCTCAGCGGACTTGGTGAGCCCACTTTATTCCGGGGTCATGCATTATATATTTTGTTTATATTGTTGTCACTTTTTGAGGTATAGCCGGGGCCTTGTTGCCGGCACCATCTTTACAGTCTTTTGTATATTTAGAGGCTCCGTAGGAACTATATGGGTTATATATGGGTGCTAGAAAGGTCAAGCAAATTATGTTGTGTTTTGGACTCTTGTTCCACTCAATCATCAAGTGTATGTATTTTGAAACTTAACAATGATGTAGACAAAATTAAATAAATTAGTAATGATATTAAGCCTTCCATCAATCCTAAGTGAGTTGGGTAGAAAAGTGTTTAACATGTTTGCTCTACCGGGTCCCCTCGGTTGAGCACCGGTCGTGCTCCTCGATGTTGGGGTGTGAAAAACTTGGTATCATAGCCTAATGTTTTAAAGTGTCCTAGGATGTCTCGGAGCTGTATCTAGTAGAATTTTTATCGGTGTGTTGTCGACCACATATATAAGTTGGAGGCTACTTTGACATTTAGGAACAATATCTTTCTTTGATATTCTGGATCGTACGATTAAACTAATTGTTCAACTGTTCCTCCTCTAACTTGTGCATTCCTTTAACTTTTAGTATATGGAACCAAGGATGAGAGAAAAAACTGGCCAATGAGCCAATGTTGCCTCAGCAGTGGCAGTTGACCCTTTATATGATGATGCGGGTGAATACCCGAGGGGTGAGGATAATCCCTCGACTACTTCACTGCCCGATTCCACTACACTTGGCCAGGCCACACCAGTTCCTACACCTACTGAGGGTTCGACGATTCCTCCACCTGATATTCTGATTCCACCTCCATCCCCAGCTTCCGGTACTAGTATATTTGATGGGGATCTTAGGGGAGCTATTCAGATTCTTACTCAGATAGTGGCTTATCAGGCCCAAAGATCAAATGTTGCACCCACATATTCTAGCCAACAAGGGGATTCCATGAATTCTAGGGTGAGCAGGTTTCTTCCTTTGGATCCTCTGGTGTTCATGGGTGCTAACCCTGAGGAGGACCCAAAGGACTTCATTGATGAGATACATAAGACTCTTTGGGTTATGTGGGCTACTGAGACGGAGGGAGTGGAGTTGGCCGCCTACTACTTGAAAGGGGTGGCATATTCTTGGTTTGAGATGTGGGAGGACTCTCGGGAGGAGGGGATCCCTCCAGCGAGGTGGAGTGAGTTTGCTGATGCCTTTATAGACCATTTCTTGCCTACCAAACCTAGGGCATCCCGTGCCGCAGAGTTTGAGAATCTTAAGAAAGGGAGTAAGAGTTCGCGCGCCTGTCAAAATATGCTATTCACATGATGCCCACTATGGAGTCTAGAGTGCGCCGGTTTGTGCAGAACCTTAACCCTTTGGTTATTAATGAGGCTGCCACAACTTCCTTAAATTCTTATATGAACTATGGGAAGATGCTGGCATTTTGTCAAGCTACAGAGACCCGTAAGTTAAAGAACATGATGGAGCGAGATGGTAGCATTAGGGCCCGATCCGAGAGCAACCCTGAAGATTAATTTGGTGGTGGGGGATCAACTTTAAGGGGAGGGTCATCAGGGTCATCCCAGTCTTATGCACAGTCTTCGGCCAATGCACCGCCAGCGGGGAACCGTCATCAGCAGGGAAGTCGCTTCAAGCCCAATCAGGGCAGCATGAGGCCCCACCATCAGGGCCGATAAATAGGGATATTTTAGCAGCAGTAGAGACCCACATGCCCCAAGTATGTGAGGATGCATATGGGGATCTGCTACCAGGACCTGCCAGTATGTTATAGGTGCAGAATAAGGGGTCATATTCAGCGGGAGTGTCGTTCATCCCTCCAGGGTACGGGCAGGGGCACAACACAACCATCCAATTCTGCAGTTACTACAACTTTAGCACCCCCTCCAGCTCAAGGCTCTCCAGCACCAACAGGGCGTGGTGCAGCTAGGGGTGGTGCGGAATGTTCCGGAGAACCCAATCGTTTTTATGGTATGAGTGGTCGCCAGAGTGCTAAGGCTTCTCCAGATGTTGTCACAAGTATAATGACTGTCCAATCTCATGATGTATATGCTCTTATTGATCCCTGGTTCCATCGTGTCCTATGTTACCCCTTATGTTGCTATGGAATTTGGGATAGAACTGGAATAGCTTCATGACCTGTTCTCTGTATCTACTCCAGCTGGCGAGTCTATTATGGCCGCACTGGTTTATAGGGGTTGTGTTGTCACGGTATGTGGTCGGGACACCATGTCCGATCTATTGAATTGGGGATTGTCGATTTTGATGTAATTGTGGGGATGGATTGTCTTTATTCATGATTTTCTAAGCTCAATTGTCGAACTAGAACTGTGAGGTTTGAATTTCCAAATTAGCTAGTTGTTTAGTGGAAGGGGAATAATGTGATGTCGAAGGGTAAGTTTATTTCTTACCTTAAGACCACGAAGATGATTAACAAGGAGTGTATCTATCATTTGGTCTGGGCTACGGACACCGATGCTGAGGCACCTACACTCGAGTCTATGCCAGTTGGGAATGAATTTCTAAAGGTCTTTCTTGATGAGCTCTCTGGGATTCTTCCAGACAGGGAGATTGATTTTGGAATTGATGTGATGCCAGGAACGCAACCTATATCTAGTCCGCCCTATAGGATGGCACCTACAGAATTGAAGGAACTAAAGGAAAAATTGAAGAATTTGTCAGAAAAGGGTTTCATCCGATTGAGTGTCACCATAGGGCGCAATGGTTCTCTTTGTAAGGAAGAAAGATGGATTACTGAGGATGTATATTGACTATTGGAATCTCAACAAAGTCACAATAAAAAATAAGTACTTGTTACCAAGAATAGATGATTTGTTTGATCAGTTACAGGGTACTAGATACTTCTCCAAAATTGATATACAATGTGAGTATCACTAATTGATGATCAGGGAGCAGGATATTTCAAAAATAGCTTTCAGAACCCGGTATTGGCACTTTGAATTTTTGGTAATGTCTTTCGGGCTAACAAATTCCCCGACAACTTTAATGGATTTTATGAATAAGGTTTTCAAGCCTTTCCTCGACTCATTTGTGATAGTGTTCATCGATGATATTCTTGTGCATTCGCGAGGTCGGGAGTACCATTCCGATCATCTTAGGGCAGTGTTGCAGACTCTTTGTTAGCGCCAATTGTGTGCTAAAGTTTAGAAGTATGAATTTTGGCTCGAATCTGTCACATTCTTGGGTCATGTTGTCTCAAAAGAAGGATTTAGAGTTGATCCACAAAAGATTCACAGTAAAGAATTGTCCTAGACCTACAACGCCAATCGAGATTCACAGTTCTTGGGCTTAGCAGGGTATTGCAGGAAGATTGTGGAGGGGTTCTCTACTCTTGCCTCTCTATTGCCTAAATTGACTCAGATAACGGTTAAGTTCCAATGGTCAGATACTTATGAAAGGAGCTTCCAAGAGTTGAATTTGAGATTGACTACGGCGCCGGTGTTGACCGTACCGGAGGGTGCAGATGAGTTTGTGGTATATTGTGATGCTTCAAGGATCGGGCTTGGGTGTTTGTTAATGCAACAAGGCAAGGTTAGACTTTGTGGCAAGGTGTCCGAATTGTTAGGAAGTGAAGGCCGAACATTAACGACCTGGTGAGTTCGCACAGAACATAGAAATTCCAATTTTTGAATTGGGAAATGATTAATATTGATTTTTTGGTAGGCGGTAACGCGCACTTCGCGAAAGTTTGACTCAATTTGGGTGATCGTGGATCGACTCACGAAATCAGCACACTTCTTGCAAGTTAAATATACCGACACTACGGAACGCTTAGTTGTATATCAAGGAAATAGTCAGGCTTTATTACACTCCAGTTTCCATCATTTTTTCGATCGAGGGGCTCAGTTCACTGCCAATTTTTGGAAGAAATTTCAGCAAGGTTTGGGTACTCAGGTAAATGTTAGTACAACCTTCTATCCACAGACCGACGGGCAAGCACAGAGCACTATTTAGACGCTTGAGGACATGTTTCATGCTTGTGTTCTTGATTTCAAGGGTAGCTGGGATGATCATTTGCCACTCATAGAGTTTTCTTATAACAACAGCTTCCATGCTAGTATTNAGGGGCTCAGTTCACTGCCAATTTTTGGAAGAAATTTCAGCAAGGTTTGGGTACTCAGGTAAATGTTAGTACAACCTTCTATCCACAGACCGACGGGCAAGCACAGAGCACTATTTAGACGCTTGAGGACATGTTTCATGCTTGTGTTCTTGATTTCAAGGGTAGCTGGGATGATCATTTGCCACTCATACAGTTTTCTTATAGAAACAACTTCCATTCTAATATTTAGATGGAACCATTTGAGGCATTGTATGGTAGGAGATGTAGATCTCCTATTGGGTGGTTCCATATTTGGGAAGCTGAGTTGATAGGGCTAGACCTCGTGCATCAGGCTATGGAGAAGGTTAAGATCATAAATGAGTGGTTGGAAACTACTCAGAGTCATCAAAAATCCTATTCAGATGTTCGTCGCTGAGACTTAGAGTTCAAAGAAGATGATTGGGTATTCTTGAAGGTTTCCCCCATGAAGGGTAAACTGCGGTTTGGAAGAATAGGGAAATTGGGTCCGAAGTGTGTCAAGTCGTACAAAAACATTTAGAGAATTGGCCAGGTGGCGTACAAGCTTGAGCTACCACCCAAAATGTCATTAGTCCACCCGGTATTACATGTGTCTATGTTGAAGAAGGTAGTTGGAGATCTCTCAGCCATTGTTCCGGTTGAGACCATTGAAGTTAATGAAGAACTATCATATGTAGAAGTTCCAGTTTCCATTATTGATAGACAAGTCCGAACTCTAGTGAGTTCACCAGCTAGCTAGTTTGGGAGTTTCCCTCGCGGACTCTAGTGAAGGAAGGGTAATTGTGCAAAAATAGGGATGAATCATCGCTTATTGAGGAAATCAAAGAGAAGCAATACAATCATCCATTATTGGTACAGCTGAAGGAGGGGATTCATAAACATAAAATGATGGCGTTTACTCTTGGAATAGATGATGGTACACTAAGGTACCAAGGGCGGCTATGTGTTCCAAATATAGATGGTCTTCGAAAGAGAATCATTATCAAGGCTCATGCTTTCTAGCTATTCCGTGCACCCAGGCTCTACAAAGATGTATCACGATCTCAAGAAATAAAGAAA
Organism: Nicotiana rustica; assembly: GCA_005239535.1. Classification (NCBI taxonomy): domain Eukaryota; kingdom Viridiplantae; phylum Streptophyta; class Magnoliopsida; order Solanales; family Solanaceae; genus Nicotiana; species Nicotiana rustica. The sequence continues at coordinate 138,636 of ML534287.1, forward strand.
TTGCCTCTTTGACAGTGTTACAGTGAAGCCAGCAGGTTGAAGAGGCCACTTGGGAGGCTGAATATGAAATGAAAAACAAGTATCCTTACTTGTTTGAATAGCTGTGTAATCCTTTCTTTTATGAACTGGTCGCCTATGAATTTTGTATCACTTGTTCAGATAATGTAAAGGTGTTCCTTTTAATTATATGTTGCTTATGAGGCCATGGCTGGTATTGTTATGAGTTTTAGTATGTCGTTAGGTTGTGCATATGTTTGTAAGATATGTTTGTGGTGCTCTCTGATAGGTGGATAAGCGTAGTTACAAAGGAAACTCTAGCGAAAATTTTCTGAAATTTAGGGAGTTATTTAAATTTGGGGCTGCTCGTGTTCGGGAAGATGTAAGGCCCCATAGTTGTTTTATAAAACGCAGATTCTGTGATGCCGAAGAAGGCGTGGAGGTTAATAGTAATAGAAATTCTTCACGGCGAGCTTGCTCTCCACGGTTCGGACTTTTTGGATTGAAAAATACGCTGGGAGTGAAGGTAATATTTCTGAATATAGATGATCATTTGCCACTCATTGAGTTTTCTTATAGAAACAACTTCCATTCTAGTATTCAGATCGAACCATTTGAGGCATTGTATGGTAGGAGATGTAGATCTCCTATTGGGTGGTTCGAGATTTGGGAAGCTGAGTTGATAGGGCTAGACCTCGTGCATCAGTCTATGGGAAGGTTAAGATCATAAATGAGCGGTTGGAAACTACTCAGAGTCATCAAAAATCCTATTCAGATGTTCGTCGCTGAGACTTAGAGTTCGAAGAAGATGATTGGGTATTCTTGAAGGTTTCTCCCATGAAGGGTAAACTGCGGTTTGGAAGAATAGGGAAATTGGGTCTGAGGTATGTCAGGTCGTACAAAAACATTTAGAGAATTGGCCAGGTGGCGTACAAGCTTGAGCTACCACCCAAAATGTCATTAGTCCACCTGGTATTCCATGTGTCTATGTTGAAGTAGGCAGTTGGAGATTCGTCAGCCATTATTCCGGTTGAGACCATTGAAGTTAATGAAGAACTATCATATGAAGAAATTCAAGTTTCCATTATTGATAGACAAGTCCGAACTCTAGTGAGTTCACCAGCTAGCTAGTTTGGGAGTTCCCCTCGCGGACTCTAGTGAAGGAAGGGTAATTGTGCAAAAATAGGGATGAATCATCGCTTATTGAGGAAATCAAAGAGAAGCAATACAATCATCTATTATTGGTACAACTGAAGGAGGGGATTCATAAACATAAAATAATGGCGTTTACTCTTGGCATAGATGATGGTACACTAAGGTACCAAGGGCGGCTATGTGTTCCAAATATAGATGGTCTCCCATAGAGAATCATTATCGAGGCTCACGCTTTCTAGGTATTCTGTGCACCCAGGCTCTACAAAGATGTATCACGATCTCAAGGAATTCTATTGGTGGAATGACATGAAAAGGAATGTAGCGGACTTTGTGGCAAGGTGTCCGAATTGTAAGGAAGTGAAGGACGAACATTAACGACCCGGTGAGTTGGCACAGAACATAGAAATTCTAATTTTTGAATTGGGAAATGATTAATATGGATTTTGTGGTAGTCTTACCGCGCACTTCGCGAAAGTTTGACTCAATTTGGGTGATCGTGGATCGACTCACGAAATCAGCACACTTCTCGCCAGTTAAATATACCTACACTACGTAACGCTTAGTTGTATATCAAGGAAATAGCCAGGCTTCATTACACTCCAGTTTCTATCATTTTCGATCGAGGGGCTCAGTTCACTGCCAATTTATGGATGAAATTTCAGCAGGTTTGGGTACTCAGGTAAATCTTAGTACAGCCTTCCATCCACAGACCGACGGGCAAGCAGAGAGGACTATTTAGACGCTTGAGGACATGTTTCATGCTTGTGTTCTTGATTTCAAGGGTAGCTGGGATGATCATTTGCCACTCATAGAGTTTTCTTATAACAACAGCTTCCATGCTAGTATTCAGATGGCACCATTTGGGGCATTGTATGGCAGGAGATGTAGATCTCCCATTGGGTGGTTCAAGATTTGGGAAGCTGAGTTGATAGGGCTATACCTCGTGCATCAGGCTATGGAGAAGGTTAAGATCATAAATGAGCGGTTGGAAACTACTCAAAGTCATCAAAAATCCTATTTAAATGTTCATTGTTGGGACTTAGAGTCCAAAGAAGATGATTGGGTATTCTTGAAGGTTTCCCCCATGAAGGTTAAACTGTGGTTTGGAGGAATAGGGAAATTGGGTCCATGGTATGTCGGGTCGTACAAAAACATTTAGAGAATTGGCCAGGTGGCGTACAAGATTGAGCTACCACCCAAAATGTCATTAGTCCACCCGGTATTCCTCGTGTCTATGTTGAAGTAGGTAGTTGGAGTTCCGTCAGCCATTGTGCCGGTTGAGACCATTGAAGTTAATGAAGAACTATCATATGAAGAAATTCCAGTTTCCATTATTGATAGACAAGTGCGAACTCTAGTGAGTTCACCAGCTAGCTAGTTTGGGAGTTCCCCTCGCGGACTCTAGTGAATGAAGGGTAATTGTGCAAAAATAGGGATGAATCATCGTTTATTGAGGAAGTCAAAGAGAAGCAATACAATCATCCATTATTGGTACAGCTGAAGGAGGGGATTCATAAACATAAAACGATGGCGTTTACACTTGGCATAGATGATGGTACACTAAGGTACCAAGGGCCGCTATCTGTTCCAAATATTGATGGTCTCTGATAGAGAATCATTATCGAGGCTCACGCTTTCTAGGTATTCTGTGCACCCAGGCGCTACAAAGATGTATCACGATCTCAAGGAAGTCTATTGGTGGAATGACATGAAAAGGAATGTAGCGGACTTTGTGGCAAGGTGTCCGAATTGTCAGGAAGTGAAGGCCGAACATTAATGACCTGGTGAGTTAGCACAGAACATAGAAGTTCAAATTTTTGAATTGGGAAATGATTAATATGGATTTTGTGGTAGTCGGTAACGCGCACTTCGCGAAGTTTGACTCAATTTGGGTGATCGTGGATCGACTCACGAAATCAGCACACTTCTTGCCAGTTAAATATACCGACACTACAGAACGCTTAGTTGTATATCAAGGAAATAGTCAGGCTTCATTACACTCCAGTTTCTACCATTTTCGATCGAGGGGATTAGTTCACTGCCAATTTTTGGAAGAAATTTCAGCAAGGTTTGGGTACTCAGGTAAATGTTAGTACAACCTTCCATCCACAGACCGACGGGCAAGCAGAGAGGACTATTTGGACGCTTGAGGACATGTTTCATGCTTGTGTTCTTGATTTCAAGGGTAGCTGGGATGATCATTTTCCACTCATAGAGTTTTCTTATAACAACAGCTTCCATGCTAGTATTCAGATGGCACCATTTGAGGCATTGTATGGTAGGAGATGTAGATTTCCCATTGGGTGGTTCGAGATTTGGGAACCTAAGTTTATAGGGCTAGACCTCGTGCATCAGTCTATGGAGAAGGTTAAGATCATAAATGAGCGGTTGGAAACTACTCAAAGTCATCAAAAATCCTATTTAGATGTTCATTGTTGGGACTTAGAGTCCAAAGAAGATGATTGGGTATTCTTGAAGGTTTCCCCCATGAAGGTTAAACTGTGGTTTGGAAGAATAGGGAAATTGGGTCCGAGGTATGTCGGGTCGTACAAAAACATTTAGAGAAATGGCCGGGTGGCGTACAAGCTTGAGCTACCACCCAAAATGTCATTAGTCCACCCGATATTCCATGTGTCTATGTTGAAGTAGGTAGTTGCAGATCCGTCAGCCATTGTGCCGGTTGAGACCATTGAAGTTAATGAAGAACTATCATATGAAGAAATTCCAATTTCCGTTATTGATAGACAAGTCCGTACTCTAGTGAGTTCACCAGCTAGCTAGTTTGGGAGTTCCTCTCGTGGACTCTAGTGAAGGAAGGGTAATTGTGTAAAATAGGGTTGAATCATCGCTTATTGAGGAAGTCAAAGAGAAGAAATACAATCATCCATTATTGGTACAGCTGAAGGAGGGGATTCATAAACATAAAACGATGGCGTTTACTCTTGGCATAGATGATGGTACACTAAGGTGCCAAGGGCGGCTATGTGTTCCAAATATAGATGGTCTCCGATAGAGAATCATTACCGAGGCTCACGCTATCTAGGTATTCTGTGCACCCAGGCTCTACAAAGATGTATCACGATCTCAAGGAAGTCTATTGGTGGAATGACATTAAAAGGAATGTAGAGGACTTTGTGGCAAGGTTTTCGAATTGTCAGGAAGTGAAGGTAGAACTTTAGCGGCCTGGTGAGTTGGCACAGAACATAGAAATTCTAATTTTTGAATTGGGAAATGATTAATATGGATTTTGTGGTAGGCTTACCGCGCACTTCGCGAAAGTTTGACTCAATTTGGGTGTTTGTGGATCGACTCACAAAATCAACACACTTCTTGCCAGTTAAATATACCGACACTACATAATGCTTAGTTGTATATCAAGGAAATAGTCAGGCTTCATTACACTCCAGTTTCTATAATTTTCGATCGAGGGGCTCAGTTCACTGCCAATTTTTGGAAGAAATTTCAGCAATGTTTTGGTACTCAGGTAAATCTTAGTACAAGCCTTCCATCCAGAGACCGACGGGCAAGCAGAGAGGAATATTTAGACGCTTGAGGACATATTTCATGCTTGTGTTCTTGATTTCAAGGGTAGCTGGGATGATCATTTGCCACTCATAGAGTTTTCTTATAACAACATCTTCCATGCTAGTATTAATTGGCACCATTTGAGGCATTGTAAGGTAGGAGATGTAGATCTCCCATTGGGTGGTTCGACATTTGGGAAGCTGAGTTTATAGGGTTAGACCTCGTGCATCAGGCTATAGAGAAGGTTGAGATCATAAATGAGCGGTTGGAAACTACTCAGAGTCGTCAAAAATCCTATTCAGATGCTCGTCGCTGGGTCTTAGAGTTCAAAGAAGATGATTGGGTATTCTTGAAGGTTTCCCCCATGAAGGGTAAACTGCGGTTTGGAAGAATAGAGAAATTGAGTTCGAGGTATGTCGGGTCGTACAAAATCATTTAGAGAATTGGCCAGGTGGCGTACAAGCTTGAGCTACCACCCGAAATACCATTAGTCCACCCGGTATTCTATTTGTCTATGTTGAAGACGGTAGTTGGAGATCTGTCAGCCATTGTGCCGGTTGAGACTATTGAAGTTAATGAAGAACTATCATATGTAGAAGTTCCAGTTTCCATTATTGATAGACAAGTCTGAAAGTTGAGAAATAAAGAAATTGCCTCTGTGACAGTGTTATAGTGAAGCCAGCAAGTTGAAGAGGCCACTTGGGAGGCCGAATATGAAATGAAAAACAAGTATCCTTACTTGTTTGAATAGCTGTGTAATCCTTTCTTTTATGAACTGGTCGCCTATGAATTCTGTATCACTTGTTCAGATAATGTAAATGTGTTCCTTTTAATTATATGTTGCTTATGAGGCCATGACTGGTATTGTTATGAGTTTTAGTATGTCGAAGGTTGTGCATATGTTTGTAAGATATGTTTGTGGTGCTCTCTGATAGGTGGATAAGCGTAGTTACAAAGGAAACTCTAGCGAAAATTTTTGGAAATTTAGGGAGTTATTAAAATTTGGGGCTTCTCGTGTTCGGGAAGATGTAAGGCCCCATAATTGTTTTTTAAAAACCCAGATTCTGTGATGCCGAAGAAGGCGTGGAGGTTAATAGTAATAGAAATTCTTCATGGCGAGCTTGCTCTCCACGGTTCGGACTTTTTGGATTGAAAAATACGCTCGGAGTGAAGGTAATATTTTTGCAGAAGTAGGCATTTCTATGGCCCTTTATGCGGCCGCATAATCACTTTGCGGGCCGCAGAATGGCCGTGGAGTGAAGCAGTCTTTTCGGCCGATTTTGAGGTAAGTTTTACGACCAATTATGCAACCACATAACCGTTTCGCGGGCCGCAGTTTGGTCGCATAATCTTTTTTGTAATTTTGCGGAGGAAGGTTTTGCGGCGCTTTATGCAAACGCAGAACAGGTATGCAGGCCGCATAACAGCCGCAGAGTGAAGCAGGCCAGCCCAGTTCCCAGGGCCACCTTTCGCAATCATTTATTGGATCGCATAATCATTATGCAGTCTTATATGCGACCGCAGAACCTGTTCCGGAGCTTCATTTTTGAGGTTTTTAAACCCGACCCTAATCCGTTAAAACACCTACCTTATACCATTTTAAGCTTATTTTCTAATATCTTTAGAGTGAGAGAGAGTCCTAGAGGGAGAAAGTGATCTTCGTCAAACATTTCTCTTCAATTATTGCTTAAACATTGAAGATTATCCATAGAGGCACCTAGGTCTTATTCCTAAGAGGTAAGATTCGATCACCCAAAATCTTAATTTCAAAATGTAACTAGAATGGGCCATTAGTAAGGTAGTTAATGGGGATGTGAGTGCTTACCTTAAATTCATGTGTTCCTAAGGTAAGTATGGAGGTTGTGGGTTAAAGATAGAAAAGAACGAGGTGTGGGATGGTGAAGTCTTTCAAAAAGGGCCATGGAACCTTAATACACACATAGTGTTTGATAAAATGCTCGAGTGAGCTAGAATTATGATCGTTTTCCTAATTTTGGATTCAATTTTGCTATATTGCTAAAATAGATTAAAGTTGCTAATATTCTGAAACATCTTAGAGTCTTAAGAATCTCAATTGAGGTATGTTGGATAAACCCCCTCTCCTTAGAATTGAATCCCATGGTATTCATGCAATCGATGTAAGTCCCAAATTGAACATCCTAGAAATTGATATCCCGAATGTGCTTGATTTGAAATTATTTGTGTAATATGTATTCCCATGCTTTCATCATGTTATCTCGTCATATGAGGAAATTTTCAAAACATAGAATATGTGCTATGCCTAGACTCCAAGTCGAATTCGATTAAACATTATTATGTCGAATTGTGTGAAAAGCCTCTATATGCCTTAGATTCTATATTGCTCACATGTGAAATCAAAAGTCTTGAATGAAAAACCGTATTGCTATTGATGATAATTATAATGTTGGAATCTGGAAAGGAACTTGAATCATGAAATACGGCCAAGCACCAAGAATAACTTTGGAATTGGGGACACTCGTGCTAATGTATTGGAAAGATGGGAAAGAAATATGAAATTGTGAATATGGTTGATGTCTCAAATGAGATGGCTTAGCCGATCGTGCCGATATCGGACACCGTGTAAAAACGCGGTGGTATTGTTGATGAAATTGTGAATATAGTTGATATCTCAAATGAGATGGCTTAGCCGATCGGGCCGAGATCAGACTCCGTATAAGGATACAGTGGTATTATGGATAGTGGCATATTTGCATCAAGAATCACCTAACCTAATAACGTCGAATTTGATTTGAAAATATATGTGATCCTTAACTTGATGTTTTAGTGTTATTTGCGACTTATATTGCTTTCTTGACGGTTTCCCTTGTATTACAATTCATTATATTGAGATAGTGTTTTAGTTGTACATGCTAGTACTATTCGATAGTACTAACGTCCCTTTTACCGGAGGCGCTGCAGCTTTAAATAGATGCAGCTGGTACCATAGCAGACAATGTTGATCACAGATAATGATGCATCCTCTTCTCAGCGGACTCGTGAGCCCCACTTCATTCCGGAGTCATGCATTATATCTTTTGTTTATATTGTTGTCACTATTTGAGGTATATCCAGGGCCTTATTGCCGACACCATCTTTACACTCTTTTGTATCATTAGACGCTCCGTAGGCACTATGTGGGTTGTATATGAGTGCTATAAAGCTCAAACAGATTATGTTGTGTTTTGGAATCTTGTTCCACTCAATCATCAAGTGTATGTATTTTAAAACATAACAATGATGTAGCAAAAATGAAATGACTTAGTAATGTTTATATATATGATCATTCTACTTTTTAATTAATGATAATATGTCTTCCCTCGATCCTAAGTGAGTTGTGTAGAAAAGTGCTTAACAGGCTTGCTCGACCGGGTCCCTTCGGTTGAGCGCCGGTCGCGCTCCCCAAGGTTGAGGCATGACAACAACCCTTCTCAACCATCCTCTGGGCATTCAAGTATGAAATCACTCTACTGGGGACATAGTCTAAAGAACTTCACCACTCAATCAGTGGCAACCCTAGCATCACAAATGTCATAGTCTTAGCGTGACAGTCCAGAATAGCATGACATGGAGGCAACCAATCCATGCCCAATATCACATCAAAATCAACCATACTAAGCAGCAACAAATCAACTCTAGTCTCAAGTCCCCCAATAGTCACTACAAACGACCGGTATACGTGGTCACAATAATAGTATCGCCCACCGGCGTAGATACACAAACAGATGAAACTAGATATGCACTGGGCATGTCCAGATAATGAGCAAAATATGATGATACATATGAATAGGTTGAACCAGGGTCAAATAATACAGAAGCATCTCAATGACATACTGAGATAATACATGTGATCACTATGTCTGAAGCAATAGAATCTGGTCTGGAAGGGAGGGAATAGAAATGGACGTGACCTATACCCGATCGGCCTCCCTCTCTAGGGCGACCCTTAGCTGACTGAGCTCCACCATGAGCTGGCTTGGCGGGTGGTGAAGCAACTGGTGCTGAAGTCGAAGGCTGAATCCTCTGCTAAGATGAACCTCCTGAAAGGCGGGGATAAAACCTCTTGATATGACCCAAATCACCACACTAAAAGAAACATCTCCTTGCAAATAGCGGTGGGGACTGAAGGGAACGCTGAGCATATGATAACTGTTAGAAGGTCCCGACATAGATAAACCCTGAGCTGATGGTGCATGAGACGAACTCTAAGATGGAAGGGCACTGAGAGATGAATGACCCTTGAGAACTGTGAGAACCATGGCCAGATGATGCACCATAGTGAGCTAGGCGAGCCATCTGAGCATGCCTGCAAGGACGACCTCTATCGTGGTTGAACTCACCTCAAGAAGGAACACCACCAAAGCTACCTGATCCACGAGACCTCTTGGCCTCCATCTAGACCCACTCCTGACTACAGACCATCTCAATCTGTCGAGAAAAGTCGACAACCTCCATGAATGTAGCACCAGATACCCTCACTCTGGTCATAAGCACCCGCAGCTAAAATGTGAGGCCATCAATGAACCTCCTGATCCTCTCCCTATCTGTGGGAATTAACCAGATTGCATGACGGACCAACTTAGAAAACCTCATATTGTATGGCGTCACAGACATATCATCCTGACGTAACTACTCAAACTGTCTGCGCAACTCCTCTCTGCGAGACTGTGGCACAAACTTCTCCAGGAAGAGAACAGTGAACTCCTACCAAGTAAGTTGCGATGTGCTGACGGTCCTACACCTCTCATAAGCTGCCCACCAGGTGAAGGCAGCCTAAGAGAATTGAAAAGTAGTGAATGAGACCCCCTCACTCTCAGAATAACTGATGTACGGAGAATCCTTTGACACTTATCCAAGAGGCCTTGTGCATCCTCTCCCTCCGTACCACTGAAAGATGGAGGCTGGAGTCTCACAAACCTCTCCAATCTACACTGCTCATCCTTAGGCATAGTAACCACATAGTCCTGAGGAGCTGCAACCGGCTGGGATGGTGGTTCCCCCGGTGTTTAGAGTCCCCGCATCACCTGCCCTAGTGTACGGGCGTCAGGAGTCTGAGTGCCTTCCCCACCTGAGAAGTGGTTGCTCCGGTCGAAACAGAGACCGACTGAGCAAGACTGGTGCACACGATCCGAATTCGAGCTAAGGCCTTCTAAAGGCCTGGAATCACGATGGACACAACTAGTGCCTGAGCTGGTCCCGCTGGCTCATCCACAAAAGGGACCTGATACTGAACTGGGGAACTAGTGGATCTGCAAGTGGTGCCCCATCTGTTGTGCATGTTGCACCTCTACCCCTACCGCGGCCTCTACCGCGCCCTCATCATCTTGCGGCCATGACTGGTGGTACTGGTGGTTTTCCGTCCTGCCCAGTAGTACGTGTACTCACCATATGTGAGAGAATAGAATAACAAAAGTTTAGTTACCAGAATCAACAGATTCCCACAACAAGAATTTTTCTAAGGGTTCTGCAGCCTCTCAAAGATAAGTACAAACGTCTCTGTACCGATTAACAAGACTCTACTAAAACCGCTTATGACTCGTGAGACCTATGAAACCTAGGCTCTAGTACCAACTTGTCACGACCCAAAATCAAACATCGTGATGATTCTTATCGTGGAACTAGGCCAGCCTGTACTCAACAACTCATCACACTGAAAACTTTGAAAATAAAGACGAAAGCAGTTAAAACTAATGAAAAGTCTTTTTGAAAGCAGAAATAATCCAAAATACGATACAATCCATCCCAAAAACGGGGTGTCACTGAGTACAAGAGCATCTAAAACAGAATACAGTCCACTACACTATATACATCATAAAACTGAAATACTAATTGATATAAACAAGGAGGGTCAAGGCATGTGAACGCCATTCAGCTACCTCGATAGTCTCCGAACTCTGAAGCCTCATTCAGCAGCAGCCGTGAACAGAAGCGCCCGGACCTGCACATGAGGTGCAGGGAGTAACGTGAGTACATCCAACTCAGTAAGAAAAAAGTCAAACCTTTGGACTGAAAGGTAGTGACGAGCTCAACCAGTACAACTAACAATAGAAATAACAGTGCAGAAACGTAGGCATGCTTTCAAATTAACTAGATAGCTCAAAACAGTAAAATAACAAGAATTGAACAAGGTGAAGAACATAACTCTGGTATCTCTACATGCCAATAAACATGTTGTAAATGATGCACCATGTTGTCAGCTCAAGTGCTCACACTCTCAATTTCTCGACAACTCGGTACTGTATATGGCCCACACGGCCTAGGGAAGATCCATCCCAAAATATATACAACACTAACCATAGGTCACCCAGTACTGAGGAAGGCCAATCCAGCTCTATAGAGAAGATCCATCCCAAAATATATACAACACTGACCATAGGTCACCCAGTACTGAGGAACGCCAATCCAGCTCTATAGAAAAGATCCATCTCTAGGTATCAAGTACTTCGGACAAGATCCATGTCCAGGGAAGATCCATCCCTCAGTAATATCAATCGCGCACTAGGGATGTGTTACGGACTCCGGAGGGGCTCCTACAACCCAAGCGCTATCATAACATTAATATAACTACCGAGGCGTGCAGCCCGACCCCATAACTGTCACTCTTAAGTCGGATCTCAGCCTCACTCAGTCATCACTCTCTCCAGTCTCACTCACGTGCTCAAAATATCATCAAAACTAGCCCGAAAAATAATGTGATGAATGAATAATTAACGACTGAGATTGAGATATGATATAAAATGAATGTACATGACTGAGTACGAAATATCAATAACAGTAGTAAAGTGACAACAAGAAATGACCACTATGGGTCCCATCAGTACCGGCATAAAGCCTAAACATGATATCTAGCATGATTGACAGCTTATATACTTTATCACATGATGAAAACACGGATATCAACAAGATATTATCACTACACATTGCCGTGGAACCAACCAGGCCACAATTCTCACGGTGCACGCCTATCACGTGGCATGTGCAGCACCTCAATACTAATCATATAATACATATTTCAAGGTTTTGAAACTTCATAACTAAGTTTAAAAGTGTTACTTACCTCAATCCGGGCAAAATTCTACTCCGAAATGCCTTTGCCTCTCAAATCGGTATCCAAACGTCCCGAATCTAGGTACAAGAAGTGCAATATATTTGATATAGGCTAAAGGGATCAATTCCACAAGAAAACTACTAAATTATAGCCCAAAATCCGAAATCGGCTCAAACCTAGCCCATTCACTCACGAGTCTAACCATACAAAAATTAGTCAATTCCGATCACACTCGACTTGCAATCTCAAATTATAGTTTATGAAGTTTCTATAATTTTCCCCAAATTTTCATCTCAAATTACTAATTAAATAATGAAATCATTAATCTATTCATGTATATTAACCAAATCCGAGTTAGAATCACTTACCCAGATGATTTTCCTTAAAAAGCCACGAACAATCGCCACAAACCGAGTTCCCAAAGTCCAAAATGTGAAATAATATCCTAACCCTCATTTATATATACCAAATCTGCCTTCCGAAGTTCTGACCGCACATTTTCAAGTGTGGTCGCACATCCCAGGTCATGCGGCCACAATCCAAATTATGCGTCCACACTTCAGCAAATGCTGCCCTACCAGGATTTAGTAAAATGACTATAACTTTCTGTACAAATGTCCAAAGGATGATTTCTTTACCTGTATGAAAACTAGACACGAAGGGATACAACTATCATTTTTTAATCATCTCCAAATTCCTAGTGGATCAAAATATATAAGCTTCCGAAGTCGTATCAGCGAACCTGCAGAACATCCTAAAGTGTGGTAGCAAGACGAATTTTATAGTCCGCACTTTTCCTCCAGGGTCCGCATTTTTCCTCTGACTCAGCACTTTTTCTTGTGCCTCATCACATTTCTTCTGCCTTAGCACTCCAAAATGTGTGGCCCGCACTTCCAAAAGCACTAGAACAACATCAGAGTGCCGAAATGCCCGGACTCGCTCAAAACTCACCCCGAAACACACCTGAGGCCCCCAAGACCTCAACAAAAGAAACCATAAAGTCATAAAATCACATCAAATAACAACAAGAACACGAATTACACACGAATTCAAGCCTAATGAACTTTCAAACTTCCAAATTCCACAAACAACGCCGAAACCTACCAAATCACGTCTGAGGGACCTCAAATTTTGCACACAAATCATAAATGACACCACAAACATATTCCAACTTCCAGAAATTCAATCTGACCCCGATGTAAGATAGTCCACTCCCGGTCAAACTTGCTAAAATTCTAACTTTCCCCAATTTAAGCTAATTCTACTATGGACCTCCAAATCACAATCCGGACGCGCTCCTAAGTCCAAAATCATCTAACGGAGCTAACAGAACCATAAAAATTCAAATTCGAGGTCGTTTACACATAATTCAACATCCGGCCAACTTTTAACTAAAACTTTCAATTAAGAGACTAAGTGTCTCAATCACTCTGAAATCACTCCGGACCTGAACCAGCAATCCCGGTAAGACATATAACAGTTGTTAATCACAAAAGAAGTAGAAAATAGGGGAACAGAGCTATAGCTATTGAAACGACCATCCGGGTCGTGCCGGGTTGTTACAGTATTTTATGAGTTTTACCCGATTCTGAGACGTGGTCCCGAGTTGACTTTTTGAAGCGATTTTCTAATTTCTTGTTAAAGTATTTATTTCATTAATTATGTTAGTTTCTTACAGTTATATTTATAGTATAAAATTTCTTTTGGCTAGATTTTGTCCATTCAGAATCGGAAAGTCGAGGGAAAGGCATTCTTATTGGCTGATTAAGATTGATTTGAGGTAAGTGGATTGTCTAACTTCATGTGGGGGAAATTCCCTTAGGATTTGGTACTGTTGTAATATCCTCTGATATGTGAGCGCCGTGTATGCGAGGTGACGAGTGCGTACATGGGGTGATTGTGGAAATTTTGGTTCTTGCTGAGTTGTCTTCTTTTAAATTCATTGGCTGAGTTTCCTTAGCATATATAGTGATCATGTTTAGCCTAGTATCGCATGTCTACGTGCCTTAAATCTTACTTGTAATTTGTGAAACATGCTTAGTTGAATTACATGCTTCCGTTGATTTGAATTAAATCTTTATACTGTAAGATTTCTTGTAGTAAAACCATTGTTCCTTTGGTTATCTGCTACATATTTACTTTGGGACTATGAGGCGGTTCCTCGGGAGATCCCCCCCCCCCTGTCTTGCACATTTACTTTGGGACTACGAGGCGGTACTTCGAGAGATCCCCCTGTCATGCATATTTACTTTTGGGACTATGAGGCAGTACCTCGGGAGATCCCCCTGTTGAGAATTTACTTTTGGGACTACGAGGCGGTACCTCGGGAGTTCTTCTTATTGTTTACCTTTGGTTCTTGTGCTGTTATTTTCTTAAACATCTCATTTCTTAAATTCTAAGTCATTTCAAAATATTATTATATCTTTTGCCTTGCTTATCTTGTAAACCAGTAGGGCCCTAATCTGACCTCGTCACTACTCTATACCTAGGTTAGGCTTGGCACTTACTGGGTACCGTTGTGGTATACTTATACTACACTTCTGCACATCTTTTTGTGTAGATCCAGCTTCTTCCCACCAGACCAAATACCACTAAGTTAGACCGCACGTGAAGACTTCAAGGTATATCTGCCAACGTTCGCAGACCTCGGAGTCCGCCCCTCTATCCCTATTATGTTGTTTCCCTTATTCTATTTAGACTTGATGTATAAAGACACTTAGCATTTTCTCTTAGAATCTTGTGACTTATTTCTACCGGGTTTTGGGAGTTGGACTTATTTGAATCGTAGTTTTCTATTTATATATCATGTGTTGAGATTGGAGTTTTGTTTTATATTCATTTTTTTCGCAAATTATTAGGCTTACCTAGTCGTAGACACTAGGTGCCATCACGATATTCTATGGAGGAAAATTAGGGTTGTGACAGCATGGATAAGTCTGACTCTTAAAAGGTATACTTACAACCTTATATATTCCTAGGTAAATGTTTGCAAAAAAACTTCAGCATATAAAGTGTGACTGTCAATAGCTATAGAGGATAACTTCATATCAAAAAGGTTCAATTTTCTAACTTATATATGCTAACTTCATCTTATAAGGCATGAAGTTTTAGGTTGACACACACTATATTATTACATTAAAATTAGAATGAAACCTTCAAAATTGAGAAAAAAATTTATACACAAAAATGAATCAAGATTTTCATTTATATAACATAATACAAGATAAGCACCAGACAAAACAAAAGAAGAGCCATAAAAAACATTAACAAAAACACATAAGAAACACATTAAAAAGGGATTAAAAAAGTAAGCATCACCACCATCATCAGAACAATACTCCTCAATTTTTCGGTATATCTCATCACCGTCCGAATCAGAGATAATTATAGGATACTCGGGCAAAAGACCACAAAGTCTCATGAGATCGCACTTCAACTTGTTGAGTTGATCATGCAACTTATTTTGTTCAATTATTACTCTGTTCATAAGATTAGGAAGACTCTTCAACATATTTTGCAGCTTGGCATAGTCGTCCCAATGAGAAACTTAACAGAATCAAACTCCTAGATAACCTTATCGAACGAGTTTGAATAACCTTCACAACTGCGTTCGATGTTCAGTTGATTCTGGAATGATTCATCGGCAAAAAGCTGTGGTCTGATTCTTTCCCAATCAGTATTTATTTGATCCCAGTTCTGCATAAGTTCATCCATTGTAAGCTTCCTACTTCCGCTAGCATTAGACATTGTTTCTTTAAAAAAGCTATAAGGCTACGGATGAATATAAATTTAAAGAAATATGATAGAAGCCTATGGATGACTATGAAATTTTCAAGTGAACAGATTATTAATAAAGCCAAAGTGTACACCTAATCAATTTAATATCTATTAATGCAAAGGTAACTTTTCAGGTCTGTTTGTTGTTTTACGTTCAGAGAAATTGAATGTAACGAGATAAGTAGGTGGTAAATGTAACAAGAAATGTAACTTCGGCCTAATAAGTCCACAAATTTTCTATAGTAAAAAAGTAACTTCATCCTGAAAAGCTAAAGTTTTCACGTAATCATATTGAAATACTTCATTTACTATTTGTAAATGCAAAAGTAATTTTTCTGGTCATTTACTATATGGTCAGAAAAATTTAAATGTACGATTAAGTAGGTGGCAAATGACAAAAATAGCTGGTAAATACAAAAAATATAAGTTTCAAGTTAAAAAATACCAAAACATGCTGATGTTTTGTCCTGCGGTCTGCAGTTTAGCAATGAGTTTTCCCTAAAAACTTTAGACTAAAAATGCTGAAGTTATTTAGTTTATTTGTTAAAACTTTAGACTGAACATGCTGAAGTTTTCTCATATAGTACGTAATTTTCTATTGAGATTTTTCTTAATTTCAAACTTATCCATGCTAAACTTTTTTTGTTCATTTCCTAAGACATCACAATAAACATGATTGTCACAACCCAAAATATGGGGTTAGGCAAGCCCACACTTATATTACTAAGGATTTTTCCCATACTTGGTTAAACATCCCAACACATGCCAAGTTTTAAAGTTCAAAACATTAATTGAAAAAGATAGTAAGCCATTTTTAACCAAAACCAGTCATAAAGAGGAGTGAGCCAATATATGACCCGCAAACCAAAATAACCACTACGTGTGTGCTAGGAACTAGTGTAACAAGTCCTATGAGCATACTAACAGAATATACAAAAGATATAATATACACTCCCACTGTATGAAAGGAATAGACGGAAAATAAGCAAAGAAAACTCCATGGTGCTGCCGAGGATCGTCAGGAGAAGCAGCTCACCATGAAGTCAGGTACAACTATGATCAGAATCGAGTTCCGGTCTGATAACCAGATGCACCAGCCTTAGAACCTGTACAATTAAGTACAGAAGCATAGCATGAGTACATAAACAAATATGTACCCAGTGAGTATCCCGCCTAACCTAGAAGAAGTAGTGACGAGAGGTCGACTTGACACTCACTAAGGTCCAACCAAATGATTAGAAAGATATAATATCAGTAACAGACATACAAGGATGATAAAAGAAGTACACATTTAAAATAACAGTAATTCAAATAAATACTGGAAGTAAATATACAATTTCTACTTCATTATTCTTTTCTTTCCCTTAAAAATATATCTGACCACTCAAAATCCATAAAAGAATTCTTAACAATTTAACATGCGCATAGAGGATAAGGACAACCGGCCTGAGCCATCATAATCATCATATATGTGCACTGCCGAGGGTCGAACGGTCCAAACCATAATATATATCTTTCAATATCGCCATGGCGTACGGCCCGCTCCCATGAGTATGGGGGAAATAACACTCCGCTCGCAGAAAGTAAATTGCAAAGCGGTCACATGGACACACAATCCACACATTTATTCTTTATAAATTATTTTTTGTGATCAATTCCTTAAAATTACTTGAATTCCATGATCTCAGGGAAACAAGCCGCATGTAACATTTATTCAGTAAGCATAGAGTTCATTTCAAGGAAAACATAAGGCATGTTGTAGGCCTAACTACCCGGACATAACAATAATAGTCGCTAAGTACGAAATCTCATCCCTTTGAGTTTACCTAGCCCCCACAAACATTAGCACATAGTCATTTTAAAGCACCTACCGGTACAGTTCCCTCTTACGAGGTTAGAAAGGAGACTCACTTCCCGTCGCACCTACTCCCCGGGTCAAGAATGCGCCCGAAACTCCAAACTCGTCACCCAAAGGACTCGAAGCTAACCAAACGTTACGTTAATATATCAAATTATACTCAAAACATGAAATTCTCCTATTATTTAGTCAAATTCATCATTCTTGAAGAAATCCCAAAATCCAACCCCGGGCCCGCATGCTCGGATTTCGAAAATTCTTGAAGGAAACACTCATCCATAGCCTAATTCACGGGTAATTTTCTAACTTCTCGAAGGCCCTAGGTTACTACCCAAATTCCTAAATTTTTCACTAATTAAGTAATTAAATCCTACTAAGAATGCATGCATTAACCAACTTTAGGATAGAATTTACTTACCTTTCAGTGGTTGGGTCGTGGAGCCCTTTTTCCAAGATCTCAAGTGTTCTAATACAGGAAGAAAATGAAGAAAAACGAAGAATCCCGTATTTTGAAGAAGAACACTGCCTAACAGTGGTTCCGCGCCTACGGCTCAAGGACCGCACCTGCGGTCTCGCACCTACGAGCAAAGGCTCACACCTGCGGAAATGGACAAGGAAGCCTGAGCCCGCACCTGCGGATAGGAGACTTCACCCGCGGCTTCGCTCCTGCGGAACTTTGTTCGCACCTGTGAGAAATGGGCTGCCCGCTGGGGTCGCACCTGCGAGGCTGGCACCGCAGAAGCGGTCCTGCACCTGCGACTGGGCAACCGCACCTGCGGTCACACCAGAACAGGTGCACTAGCAGCTATTTCAGCTGGTTTTTGGCCTCGTGTAGTGTCCGGGAGGCCCCTGGGCCCACCCGAGCCCCCGTCCAAATATAACAACAAGTACGGACTCGGTCAAGCCTTCCGAACACCTAAAACACGCTAAAACTCAAAATCACACCTCAAAACCCCTAGAACCAAACTTTGGAACTTTAAGTTTTCTTGACTTCGCTAACAACGCGCCGAACCGACCTATACTATTCGGAATGACACCAAATTTTGCAGGAAAGTCATAAATGAGATAAAGGAACTATTCACGGTCTCAAAATTCCATTCAGACCTCGATAACTCAAAAACACGTCCCAAACCACAATAGGAACCTAAGGAACTCTTATTTCAATATTGGGCGCTGAAATGCTCCCGGGTCATTCAAAACCCATTCCGATCATACGCCCAAGTTCGAAATCATCATACGAAGCTACCGGAACTGTCGAAACTTGATTACGAGGTCGTTTACCCAAAGTGATGACTGAAGTAAAACTTGGCCTTAAAGGCCAACCTTAAGGAACCAAGTGCTCCTATAGCACTCTAAACACTTACGAATCCCGAACTACCAGTCCCCGCAAGTCATAAATCACAATAAGCCGCTATGGGAAGTTTTATTTAGGGGAACGGGGTGCGACAACGCAAAACCACCAGTTGGGTCGTTACATTCTCTACCTTTTAGATAAACGTTCGTCGTCGAACGGGTCTAGAATTATACCTGAAGTGCTGAATAAGTGTGGATAACTTCTCTGCATGTCCTCCTCGGACTCCTAGGTCTCTTCCTCGACTGGTTGGCCTCTCCACTAGACCTTCACTGCAGAAACTCTCTTGGACCTCAACTGACAATCATATCTATCAATAATAGCAACTGGCTCCTCCTCGTAGCCCAACCTCTCATCCAACTGAATAGTGCTGAAATCAACCATATGAGAGAAGTCGGCGTGGTACCTCCGGAACATGGATACATAAAAAAACTAGATGAACTCCTGACAAATTGGGAGGTAAAGCTAGCTCATAAGCAATTTCCCCAACTTGCCTCAACACCTCCAACGGACCTATAAACCTTGGGCTCAGATTTCCCTTCTTCGCAAACCTCATAATACCCTTCATCGGCGAGACTTTCAACAGAACCTTATCTCCCTCCATAAATGATACATCACGCGCCTTCTGATCCGCGTAACTCTTTTGTTTGGACTGTGCTTTGCGAAGCCTCTCCTGGATCAACTTCACTTTCTCCAAAGCATCCCTCACCGGGTCGGTGCCATATAAATTAGCCTCGCTAGGCTCAAACCACCCTGTAGGAGAACGACATCGCCGACCATACAAAGCCTCAAATGGTTCCATCTCAATGATGGACTGATAACTATTATTGTAGGCAAACTCGGCCAAAGACAAGAACTGGTCCTACTGACCTCAGAAGTCAATCACACATGCCCTGAGCATGTCCTCCAATATCTGAACTGTACGCTCCGACTGACCATTAGTCTGAGGGTGAAATGTCGTGCTGAGGTCTATCTAGGTACCCATCTCACTATGCAATGCTCTCCAGAAGTGCAAGGTGAACTGAGGACCTCGATCTAATGTAATGGACATCGGCATACCGTGCAACCGGACTATCTCCCGAATGTAGATCTGTGCCAACCTCTCAAAAGTATATATAGTAGCCATTGGAATGAAATGCGCCGATTTGGTCAATCCATCCATAATGACCCAAACCCCATCAACCTTCCGCAAGGTCCGAGGCAACCCAACCACGAAGTCCATAGTGATGCGCTCCCATTTCCACTCAAAAATTGGCATCTGCTGAAGTAGGCCTCCTGGCCTCTGGTGCTCATACTTAACCTGCTGGCAATTAAGACACTTGGCCACATACTCCACGATATCCTTCTTCATCCGCCTCCACCAGTAATGCTGCTTCAAATCATGATACATCTTCGGAGCACCAGGATGAACAGAATACCGAGAACTGTGTGCCTCATCTAGAATCATCTCCCTCATGCCATCAACATTAGGAACACATAAGCGGACCTGAAGAATCAAAACACCATCCTCGCCAATAATAACCTCCTTGTCCCTACCCTGAACCACTGTCTTCCGTAGCTCATCCAAACACGGATCATCATACTGTCGAGCCTTAATCTCCCCCAATAACGAAGACTGAGCAACCACATGTGCAAGAACTCGACGAGGATCTGAAAGGAATAATATCACCAGTCAATTAGCCAAGGACTGAATGTCAAAGGCTAAGGGCCTCTCTTCTGCTGCAATATAATCCAAGCTACCCATACTCTCCGCCATCCTACCCAAAGCATCTGCTGCCATATTTGCCTTACCTGGATGATAAATAATGGTGATATCATAATCCTTCAAAAACTCAAGACATATGTGCTTCCTCAAATTAAGATCCCTCTGCTTGAACAAGTGTTGCAAGCTGCGGTGGTCTGTATAAACCTCACAGGACACCCACACAAGTAGTTCCTCCAAATCTTGAGAGCATGCATAATCGCCGCCAACTTTAAATCGTGCACAGGGTAATTCTTCTCATAAACCTTCAGCTGGCGTGAAGCATAAGCAATAACTCTCCATTCCTGTATCAACACACATCCCAAAACAACGAAGCATCGCAATACACTGTGTAGATCCCCGAACCGGAAGGTAATATCAGAACTGGTGCTGAGGTCAATGCTGTCTTGAGCTTGTGAAAGCTCGCCTCACCCTCTTCGGACCATCGAAATGGGGCATTCTTCTGAGTCAATCTAGTCAATGGTGCGACAATATAAGAGAACCCCTCCACAAATCAGCGATAATAGTCTGCTAGGCCCAAAAAGCTCCTGATCTTTGTAGCTGAAGTAGGACGCGACCAACTCTGAACCACCTCAACCTTCTGAGGATCAACCTTGATACCCTCTCTGGATACCACATGCCCCAAGAATGCAACAGAATCCAACCAGAACTCACACTTGGAGAACTTAGCATATAGCTTATGTTCTCGCAAAGTCTGGAGCACAACTCTCAAATGCTACTCGTGCTCCCCCAGGCACGTGAGTAAATCAAAATGTCATCAATGAAGACGATGACAAAGGAATCAATATACGGCCTGAACATTCTATTAATCAAGTCCATGAATGTTGCTGGGGCATTAGTCAAGCCAAAGGACATCACTAGGAACTAATAATGGCCATATCTTGTACGAAAAGTAGTCTTCGAAACATCTGAAGCCCGAATCTTCAACTGATGATATCCCGATATCAAATCAATCTTAGAAAACACACGAGCACCCTTAAACTGGTCAAGAAAATCATCGATGCGTGGCAAAGAATACTTATTCTTAATGGTAACCTTGTTCAACTGGTTGTAATCAATACACATTTGCATGGACCCATCCTTCTTCTTCACGAATAGAACTAGAGCACCCCATGGCGATACACTCGGTCTGATGTACCCCTTAGCTAACAACTCCTCAAGCTTCTTCTTCAAATCTTTCGGAGCCATATGGTACGGAGGAATAAATATAGGTCGGGTGCCTGGATCGAAATCAATGCATAAATCAATATCACGATCCGGAGGCATGCCCAGAAGGTCCGAAGGAAATACATCAGAAAACTCTCGAACAACTGGCACTGAATCAATCGTCGGAGACTCAGCGATGGTGTCCCGCACATAAGCGAGGTAGGCCATACAACCCTTCTCGACCATATGTCGAGCCTTCAGGAATGACATAACCGTCTGGTTGCACTAACTGAGGAGCCTCTCCATTCCAGCCTAGGCGGCTCTGGCATGGCTAAAGTAACTGTCTTGGCATGGCAATCTAGCACGACATGATAAGGAGATAGCCAATACATGCCTAAAATAATCTTTAAATCAACAATGTCAAGCAATAAGAGATCCGCTCGAGTCTCGAACCCGCAGAATGTAACCATACAGGACCGGTAAACCCGGTCTACCACCACCGAATTTCCCACTGGAGAGGAAACACATATAGGAGAACCCAAGGACTCACGAGGGAAATCTAGAAAATGAGCAAATAAGACTGAAACATAGGAATAAGTGGATCCTAGATCAAATAACACCGATGGCTCTCTACCACATACTGTAATAATTAATGTGATCATGACATCTGAGGCCACTACATCTTATCTGGCTGGAATAGCATAGAATCTAGCTGGAGCACCAGAAGACTGAGCCCCGCCAAAATGAACAGGAGTTGGTGACCTCCCCCTGACTGGCCTCCACCTCTAGGACAACCCCTGCTGATTTGTTTCCCACCTCTAGGTGCCTGACGGCTGGTGCTGGACCCATAGGCTGATAATCCTGCTGCACCGCTTTGCCCCAAAGCCTGGGACAATGCCTCTTCATATGATCTGGATCCCCACACTCACAACAACCTCCGGGTATCATAGCCTGCTACCCCGTAGAGGAATCCTGAATGGCCGGAGAGCGATATGTACTCTCTGGCATAGCACTAAAGTAGGGACTGGGAAATCTCGGATAACCGGAATAACAACTTGGTGAACTCTGAATGGTTGGAGGGCGGTAGGAACGCTTTGGCATGGCACTGAAATGAGCCCTCACTGGAACACCTCGGAGAGGTGGTGGGGTGCTTAATATGGAGGCCCGTTGGGCTGACCTCTACTGAACTGACCTCTGCCTCTAACTGGGGAACTTCTGAAATGCCCAGAGAATCTGGCTCTCTTGTCCTGCTGACCCTGGTCTCTGCCTCTCGATCGATAGCCCTCAATCCGACAAGCTATCTCAACCACCAGCTGATAGGGAGTCCCCATATCCACCTCTCGGGCCATGTTGGCCTAATACCGGAGTGCAGCCCTGCTACAAATCTCTGCACCCTCTCCGCATCAGTAGGCAATATCATAAGTGCATGGTGAGACAACTCTGAAAATCTAGCCTCATAATCTGTCACTGACATTTGTCCCTGCTCCAGCTGCTCGAACTTATATCGCAGCTCTTCCCCCTCAGAGGGTGGGATATACCTGTCTAGAAACATCTGGGTGAACTACTCCCAGATGATGGGAGGAGAATCTGCTGGCCTGTTGAGAATATAGAACTGCCAGCATCTGCGAGCTCTGCCCTCTAGTTGGAAGAAAGTGAAGTCCACTCCATGGGACTCTAATATCCTCATATTGTGCAGCTTGTCCCTGCACCTGTCAACAAAATCCTGGGCATCCTC
>ML534288.1:0-45364 GCA_005239535.1 Nicotiana rustica
GGGGGGAGGAAATTCCTTCTTGATATCTGAAAAAATTAAATATTATAGACCATAAAAAAAGACCAATAAATCATTTAAAGTGGACCGAAAGGAGTATAATTTTGTATGAAGTACAATATCTATATTCTATAAATTAAATAAAATTACAAATATAGCGTCTTTCTGAATTATTTACCCAAATAAATACACTAGAAACCTTACTCTTTCCTAGAGTGTTCTAATAAGCCAAGGTCAAGCGACCATCAAATTTATATAGTAAAATAGCAAAGGGAAGCCCTTTGACCAAAGAGTCAAACAAAAAGGGGTATTATCACTTTTAGCCTGCGCCAGAAACTATTTATATTTGGTAGCTAAAAAAGTATATATAAAACTTGTATAATTTTTGTATATAACATACATAATATATACATACATAAAAAATATAATAATTTTATACATTTTTTCGGCTATTGTTTTTACAACTGCTATACAATGTCATTTTTCCAAAAAAAAACTGAGGAATTTTTTGTTGAATTTTTAAAATGTCATTACTATCTCTTGTTTTGAGGAAAAACTTTAAGGATTACAACAATATACTTACATTATTTTTTTAAACATAACAGTATTAGTATAGAAGAACATACAAAAGATAATCACTATCCTAAAAAGGGTATCTTAAACATAACATGAGATTAAACCTTAAGAAAAGTAAAATCACTATGCTAAAAAGGGTAAATAGTTACACCCAACCGGCATTTTCACTAATTCAAGAAATTTAACCTTAGCAGTTACAGATTAAAGTGAGAACACATATATGATAGCTTTTACTTTTCAGCAATGTCCTTGCCTTCGTTGTTGACAGGGGTAGTTCGATGCACAAAGCTCGTGCTTTAAGCAAAATTGAGGAAACAGTCGGACCATATCGAGTCTATTGTACGAAAGTCGCGCTCATAATGCACAGTAGAAATCTCCACTTGTATCCATCTCATCATCTATATCAGAATCAATATCTAAGTCATCATCAAGATCAATGCTACTACTTCCCTCAACAAATAAGTTACCATCTTTGTGCCCCTCTCCTGGTTTTCTTGCCTCTTGAATTATAGCTAACACTTCTTCTATACTTTGAGATGGTTCATTTTCTCCATTATTTGTTTGTAAACTAGCTTCCTCTCCTTCAATAAATTCTATAGGCAAGTTCTTTAGAAACCAAGGATGCTTTTTAATCTCTTCCATAGTTATTCTCTACATATACAATATTATACAGTTAGCTGATTTTCAACCAAAAAAAATAGGATGTACAAATTTGAAGTGAAAATGAAACTACAAACCTTCTCAGGGTCAGCAACAAATATTTGAGATAAAAGATGCTTACACTCCTTGGAAACTCGAACGTAGTAAGGGATTGAATATTGAACACTCAATATCCTCTGTCACAAACCAAAATTGCACAAGAATTCAGTTATTGCGAGTAAAGATTAGTGATCGGAAAGGGCAGCCTGGTGCATGAAGCATCCCGCCTTTACTCAGGGTCCAAGGAAGGGCCGCAACTCGAGAGGTATAGGCAACATACTCTGATGCAAGCATCACTGGCTGATTCCACGGCTCAAACGTGAATGACATGTTTTTTGAAAGTGAACCATAACTTACCGTAAAGGTTTTCCTGAAATTTCTTGGATCATCAGGATCTTCAAACGGATAAGCACCAACCAACATCACATATAATGTAACTCCACAAGACCAAACATCTGCTGTCTTTACTTACAAATGATATGTAACATGATGTTTAGATCAGCAAATCAATGAATTAATTGAAGCAATAGCTAAAACATTTAAGTTATATTATAGACAGTAAGAATTTTTACACTATTTTATCCAATTTAACGTGTTATAGTAGGTAATTTAGCCTGATCTTGTAAAATTATTGTACACTGTTAGTGCACGAAACTTAAACTCATAAAGATCAGTATTGTACCTTCCCATCATACTCTTTTCTTGATAAGACTTCTGGTGCGATATAAGCTGGAGTTCCTACTGTAGATTTGGGCTGTGAATGCAAGACCGATGACTAAACAATGAATTATACAACAACAGTCAGAAGCTGTTCTGAAAAATAATCCAATTCCAACATAGGATAGAGTTCATATTTTTGCCTTGGAGTAGCCAAAATCACATATTTTAAGACGCGGTGTTGAGCTCCCATCTAAGAGCGCATTTTCAAGTTTGAGATCTCTATGACAGATTTGCTGCATTTCAAGAAAATATTTGTACATTACAAGGTCATAGTACAAGCATAATCCAGGAGTAAATTTGCATAAACCAATTCAAATAAACTAAACAGATGTTACCATTGAGTGACAGTAACTAACTCCTGATATAAGCTGTTGAAAGAAAAACCTTGCCTGAAAAAATAACCACAAGGTAGGACAGATTACTCAAATTCCAATGAGAAGAGGAACTAATTTGATTACTCATTACAGTTACCTAAGTTGCTCGGACACAGGTGTGAACATCTGATACGGGTGCGGATTTAGAGGTTGCATCTTTCATGATCTTAAATTTAAGATTCATAGGTATGGATCTAAGTACGGATACATGTGTCGGGGTTCGGCTAAAAACAATTCAAATATCTAAAGATAGATTTATAAAAATGTCTAAATTATGAGACGAAAAACTTACAACATATTCCTAGAAGGAGAAAATATTGATCAAGAAGAGATCCAAGAAGGAGATAAAAGCAAAAGGGCTGACACAGAATTTTATGTATAAAAGGCATTCCATTTTCTTCAATGTCACCTTATCTTGTGTTTTGATTTCAAGAATCATTATATTTGCCCCGAATTTCTAGGTCGATTTTGGCCAAAGTATTTAAAATCGGTTGACAAGATCCATACAGATCCCACATCTACACTCATGTCGTGTCGACACAGATGCAACACCGAAAGTGAAGAGTCCAGCAACTTAGACAATTACAACTAGGGGAGTACAAACCGAACTGGAAAATCGCACCAAACCGAAAAGTCAAACTAAACTGATTAAAAAATCTAATGAGGATGGGTTTGATTTGGTTTGGTATTGAGTAAAACAACCCGAACCAAACCGACATATAAATATATAATTTTTATATATACGTTTAAGACTTTATATAGAATTTTCTCTAAAAAAAGTATAGAAATATTTGGGATTCTCTTATGGGATGTAATATTTAATAGAATTTGAAGTACTCCATTTCTTTTAACTTTAAACAATGTGTTGTATGATAACTTTCTTATCAAGTGTTATTGAAATGCATCAATCTTTTTGTTTTTTCATATTTATTATATTCTTATATCTTTTATAACTTGAAGTGATGTTTTGATAATTAGAAATTAAATAGAACATATTATTATTTAGGTATCATATTGATTTTTATGTTTAATTATTAAATTCAGTTAACTTTGAAAGTGTACATCAATGAAAATTTATCGACAGACAACTAAAAAAATAACTATCACGTGTTACTAAGAAAATTCTCTCATAAGAATATTTTAATAAATCATACGTTTATCAATTTTTTAAATTTTTATTAAACATATATTTACTTATAAAACTTTTAACGAAGTAAGATTGACATATTATTGATGTAACAAAAAAAAACCTGAAACCCCCGAAAAATCCGACAAAACCAAACCAATCCAAACCGATGTAAATAGTTTGGTTTGGTTTTAGTAAAAACCGAACCAACCCGGTCCATGTATAGCCGTAATTACAACTATTAAAATGTGAACAAAAATCTAATATTTTTATGTTACCTCATCTTCACTGAATCTACCAGCATTACATATTCTTTCAAAAAGCTCTCCACCTGCAGCATATTCCATCACTATGGCTAAATGAGTTGGGGTAAGAAATACCTGCACAATGATGAACACCTGCTTTATATTTTTTGGTCCAATTGCTCTATCAAACTAGTCAAACTCAGAATCTTAAGTTTTTCCCTAGTCTGCAGAGAAGTAGAAGATTCTAGGAGAATTGTGATAGTTCTATATAATTATAGCCAAGAAACAGAGGTGGGGTTTGCTTGTCCAAAATATAGATGGAATCTGATTCAAAGAGGCAATATTGAAAAAGCTTGTAACTTAAACCGGGTAAAAGGGAATTTCAGTTTCTACAGTAGAACCAGCTTTTCAATATTGTAACATCACTATGGTCCCGCTAGTCATATTGTCTGCTCTGGGCCTAGACCCTCACGGATTTAAAACGCGTCGCTAGGGTCTTAGACTTGTTAACTTATGTACTTAACATCCCTTTTGTGTTTTGCCGATGTGGGATTCTGTCTAAAGCATGGGGTGTTGCAGTCCGAGGAAGGGCCGAACCATGAAAGTCTATTGTACGCAGCCTTACACTGCATTTCTATAAGAGGCTGTTTGCACGACTCGATGATCTCCTAATCACTTGAAAACAAATTCATGTCAAGGTTACCTTCAATTCAGTTACCTCCTTGAAAAGTCTCTTTTCTAACCAAATTAAATTTAAGATGAGATGTTGGCACAATTCAACAGGCATCACTACTCTTAGAATGACGCATTACCTCCTTGAATTTAATGATATTGGGATGCCTCAAAGACCTATGATTCATGATTTCTCTTTGGACATGCTCATCAATCTGCATAGACAACCAAAATAAAGCAGGAAAGAGTAGCAAATATGAATTTTGTAGATTAAGAAACAAGTATTCCTTAAAAGCCATATACATGAATATATGCCAAGGAGAACAGAACATATTATCCTCCCGACCCTACTTTGTGGGATTATACTGAATATGTTGTTATCGTTGAGAACAGAACAAATATGAGAAAGAGATGAATCAAACCTTTTTACATCTCTCAATAAACTTGACAGCATAAAGCTCACCTGTCCCCTTATCTTTCACTAGCTTTGCTACACCAAACTTACCAGAACCAATTTCTTTCAAAATTTCATACCTTTCCATTTTATTTTAGCTTGAATACTCAAATGCATGAGTATTTGAAAAACACAGCTACATGAAGAGGGGGCTGTTCAAGATTTGAGTGCGTATATATATATATGTGAAGCTGTCAAAAGGAAGAGCTATAACTGAGTGAAGTGTCCAAGTCTTTGCTAACTGGAAAGAAGGAATTCTCAATTGGATATGTGTCCTACTACTGTATTTGACAGGAACAGTGAGAATGGTAAACACGTGGCACCATTCCAATGATTTGATTCTTGAGTATTAACTATTATGTTGAACCCACCAACGTGGTATTGTCAAGTGCCTAAAACTAAGAAAACAATACTATAAAAAGGCACGAGGAAGTTGTGGCGGGATGACTGAGATTTCTATGTTATTTATCAAAGATCTCGATTTCGAATCATATTATAGAAATGAAGCATTTTTACCTTTTCAGTAAGCTGACTCGAGATGAATTCGAATTAGTGTGCCTATAACTACAAGTAGCGACTGGTTAAATTGAAAGAAAAAAAAAACAGAGTAAATAACAGAGAAATATATGAATAGTTTAGTTTGGTTATGTTTGTAGTAACTTAACCTGGGAGCTACGATATTTAGTGATACAAATATTGCAAATTCTTTGCAATTGTGAACTAAAATCTTGAAATTCGAACACCAACATATTTTTCTAAGATTATATGGGATAGTTATCGGGGATAATGCATAAAATCCTTTGCGACCTATTACCATATTATCAACTGCACACCTTTTTTTTTCCGGGGGACCTATTATTCCCCCGAACTTTTTTTTCTTCTTCAGAATTTCTTTAACCTTATACGCTTAATTAAACCCGAGCGTGATTACACTCATTCCAGACGCACAATGGCGGATCCAAAATTTTGAAGTTATGGGTGCTCGTCTAAAAAAACTCTAAAAGAAGAGAGTAAAGGAACTTAGTTGTGGGTGCTCGGTTAATACTATTTAATTTTTTTGATAATTACCATAGTAAATTTACTAAATTTGGTTAAAGACAATGGGTGCTAAAGCACCCATAATAGTCCATGTAGATCTGCCACTGCAAACGCATAAGGACTAAATTTAAAAGGCTCGTCTTGTGTTTAATCGCCACGTGTTATGCAAAATAAGCAATAAGAAAGGCTCCCAAACTTATAACTCAACATTTTTATTTCAACCCATTCTTTTATCACTCCTGTTGAAGAGCTTCTACCGGTGGTGTTGAAATTGAAGAGGTGATTTAAATCTATACACTATAAATTATTAACATTTAGTCAATTCGAATTTACATTTTTATTTTAGGGTTTGAAATTTCTTCCCCAATTTTTATCTATGAGATATTAGGATTATGAAATGGCAAAATATCAACTTGAATAGATTTTGTATGGACGATGAAGATCCAATCTTTAAATTCCATTGGAGCCTATTTTGCAATAGAATAAAGAGAAAATTATGGTTGGAGTAATTTTCTTGAAGGAAACGAAGAGGGGCGATTGTGAATTTGGTTTCGACGGTAGAAGAGGGAAGAGTATGAAAAGAAAAAAATAAATAACTTAGGAGCCCTAGATGAAAATAAAAAGAAACTGATAAAACAAAAGGGAATTGAGTGGGACCCATTAACACGTCTATACACAGATTGTATTATAGATGAGGGTCAGATTTAATTAAGCTTGTAAGGTTAAAAAAGTTATGGAGAAAAAAAAATCAAGGGGGTAAGAGCACCCAAAAAAAGGGTGTATATTTGGTAATATGATCATAGGTCATGGAGGATTTTATCCATTATCATAGCTATTGGGACCAACAAACAACAACATGAAATTCCTTAGACTACGGAAAATCTTGAAACCATTTTTGAGAAATGGTTAGTAACTAAGAGACATAGGAATTTGCCATAATCAAACTGGACCACCAAGTCACAAACACCTTCACCTTCAGGCTTCAGCACTAAGTCTACAGGGGAAGGAAGAGAATTTGAAATTCTGAGCTGTAAAGCAGAGAAAATTCCTACTTTTCTTTGCACTTAAAAGTTGCTACGATCCAACGGTCAATGAAGTGAGTGAAAACGAAAATAAAGCACGACAAGGTTCAAATTTCAATAAAGACAAAGTAAATTTGGATGATCAAAGTTACGCTTTCTCACTACTCTTTCGTTTTTTATATTGGTGGGTCTATTTACTGGTTATTGCTATTGCTTTTCACCTATTTCATGATTTTTATGATGCTGTTATTATTCCTTTGGTTTCTGTCGATGGTACTGATATATTGTCTCTTTTCGCCTTCTTGAGCCGAGGGTCTTTCGGAAACAACCTCTCTAGTCCCTCAGGGTAGGACTAAGGTTTGCATATAAACACCCTCTACAGACCCCACTAATGAAATTTTACTGAATCGTTGTTGTTGATCAAAGTTACGCAAATTTGTATTATTAGAAAATAACGGCTAAAATCAAATTCAAGATTGTGAATGAATGTTGAATGCAAAGTGAACGATGGGTAAGGCAACAAATATTGTTTGAAGAGACTCATCATTATTGGCCTTGTTCTCGTGCTACTGTGGGTCTTAGGTTAGGGCTGTGCACGGATCGGATTTAGCACATTTCGTCGGATTTCGGATTCTAGAAAATGCAATCCGAATCCGATCCGAATTATATCGGATCGGATTCGGATTTTAAAGTTTGGATAGGATCGGATTTCGGATCGTAAATGCCTCAATGTTGCAAACTAATATGTATATTTTCTTTGTAAAAGAGGCAATGCATTAAGAAAAATTCATGTTTATACAATTATGAGAGTACTATGTTGCCAACATAGCTAACTCTAGCAATTGTAAAGGTAATAACTTGGAGGAAGATGTAAAGAAAGTACTGACTATCCGAAATTAAAGTGTAGTATTTATACATTGCCTAATAATTTCGGATTTCGGATCGGATCGGATTAAAATATACCAATCCGAATCCGATCCGAAATCCGAAATTTTTATAAACACAATCCGAAATCCGGTCCAATTCGAAATCCAAAATTGAATAGATCGGTTCGGATTTCGGATATCCAATCCAAATAAACAGCCCTATCTTAGGTCTACCACCCACCTTCTAAAAAAGTTTTGACAATTCATTGACTGACTTTTTTTTATTAATTTTTAGCATTTAAGGAGTTGGGATTTTGAGGAACACTTTTAGTGCATAAAAGTTGGCAAGTTAGAGCAACCATATCCTTAGAATTTCTTTGGTTGGTGAAGAATTATCCTTTGGTTCGTTATCCATTATCTCTATTATTACTTCCTTCATTTTTTTTTACGTGAATTTATTTCCTTTATGGTTCGTTTTAAAAAGAATTATTCTTTTTTAAATTTGGAAATAATTTAACTTAAGCTACGTGTCGAGTCAAACATGTTCACATAAATGAGAAGCTTTTATAATCACATAAATATCATGACCCCACAAATCTTTTACCCCTTAAGCTTTTAAGACCGCAAGTTTTAAAAGTCTTTTTTTTCTTAAATTCCGTATCGAGTCAAACTACCTCATCTAAATTAAAACGGAAGAAGTATTTTTGAAGAAGTATAAAATTGCTATACATGATCACGTTAACTGCTAATATATTAATTTCTTAAATTTAGACCTTTTATATTATGTATAATATTAGATGTACTCTTCAATGTGCTTATCCATCAACTAATTCGTACATCCTAAATATAAATAGCTAAATGTTGTTATTTTCACGTACGTTTGCTTATCTGTCCTTTTGGTTTTATAGGACATACCTTTTATATCACGTCTCTTCACAAAGTAGAGAGTAATATACAAAGAATTTATTATGTTGATAGTAATTGACAAAAGTTGGTTGAGGTAAAACTAAAAGTTATGTAATTGTCACTATAATGTCAAACAAATGCGGATGTACTTGAAAAATAAATTTGGACACACAAGGTAATAGTATTTTCCAAGTTAAAGAGAGAGAGAGAGACAAGACATTGGGAGACTCATAAATTCCACTCTCCTTTCTTACCCTTTAATTTGTTAAGAAAAAAGTTAGTTATAGACTGTTGGGCCAAGCTGTAGAAATCAATTTATTTTGAGAAGTGCTTTTGAAAAAAAGTACTTTTGGAGAGAAGCAGTTTGTGTTTGACTAATTATTCTGGAAAAATATTTTTGACCAACAATTTGTGTTTGGCCAAGCTTTTCAGAAAGTGCTTTTAAGTATCAAATTACGAATACGGACATGAATAGATTTACTTAATAATTAATATTATAAGTAGATAAATAATCCTAAAAATTTATTATTACAGGCAATAATTAGATCTTTTTATTTTATTTAAGTAAAATTGAAAATAAAATTTAAAAGTACTTAATTCTTTTAATATAAGTTAAATATACTAAAAATCACTCAACAATTTTAAAAGCATTCACCGCTAAAGCCGAAAGCTATCCTAAAAATAATAAGAAATATTTATACATTAATATCCTAAGTATTAGTTTTAACTATTATTTTGGTATATACTATATTTTGTTAAGGGTATTTTTGGTAAGAAGAAAATTCAAAACTACTTCTGCTTCTGCTTTTGGGAAGAAGCCACTTTTTTCTGCTTCTGAGAAACTGTTTCCGCTTCTTCCCAAAAGCACTTTTTCCCCAAAAAAGCTTGGCCAAACACCTCAAGTTAGGTGGAAAAAGTGCTTTTGAGAAAGAAAAAAAAGCACTTTTGGTCTTTTGAGAAGCTTGGCCAAACATGCTATTACACACATAAACTTTGTAATTGTCATAAGTGCAGAAACATTTCGGTTGTGGTTACTGTTTATCTTTTCATGGCTTTTTCATTACACATTGTTAGATTCAGAAATCAACATAAGAGTGCAAATTTTCAATTAGGGTTCATAATGAAGAAGAAAGAGAAAAATCATCTAAAAAAGGAAGTGTTTGATAATTTTTAAAAATGAAAAAATACTCTAGAATGTTAACTATCTCCTATTTATATTTTGGGCCTTTACAGAGTAAGAAAAAAAAGGAAAGAAAATGGATGTTGTTACAAAATAAATAATGGGCTAGGCTCAATCGTTCCAGCTCCAGCTCTTGTGTTGGCCCAGTCTTCGTGGCCCAATTATCAGGTAGCTCTAGCATCCCCCCTCAAGTTGGAGGGTGGACACACACCCAACTTGCTAATCAAGCCACGATGGTGTAGACATGTCAAAGGTTTAGTAAAGTTGTCAGCTAGTAGAAACATGGGACAAGGATATTAGACCATCTGCTAACATTGTTTGAATGAAATGACAATCTACTTCGATGTGCTTGGTAAGTTCATGGAGTACCGGGTTCTTGGCGATATGAATAGCAGCCTGGTTGTCGCACAGTATTGGAATTGGAAGAACAACAATGAGACCCAAATAAGATAACAGGCGAACTAACCAAGGTAACTCAGCCACCACTCTAAATGACTCTATATTCGGCCTCAGCTGATGACAAGGAAATAATATACTGCTTTTTAGACTTCTAACTGATGAGGCTACCACCCAATTGAATGCAAAAACCAGGAACTGAGTGCCTAGACTCGGGCAAGCTGCCCAATCACTGTCACAACTGGCCATCAAAGACAAATCAACAGAATTATTCAAGAAGATCCCAAAATCAGAAGTGCCCTTTAAGTATCTCAAGACATGTAAAGCAGCAGTCATATGTGGAACTCTAGGTCTCTGTAAAAATTGACTTAAATGTTGGACAGCAAAACATAAATCTGATCTTGTATGAGTCAAAAAATTTAGTTTACCAACTAGGCTCTTCTAACTTTCAGGTTAAGGCAGCAGGTCCCCAACATCAGAGTAACTTGTGGCTCATGTCCAAAGGACTAACAAGAAGAGAGACATCTTCACACTTGTATTCTGATAGCAGATCAGATATAAATTTCTTTTGAAACAAAAGGATACCTAATTGAAGATAACAGACCTCAATACCCAAGAAATAGTTAAGCAACCCCAAGTCCTTAATTTTGAACTGAGCATCCAAAAAGGCTTTAAGAGCAGAAATTTCTTTCAAGTCATCCCCAGTCACAATGATATCATCTACATAAACAACTATAAGGGTAGTAAAATAGTCATTTTTCTTAACGAACAAAGAGTAGTCATTCAATGAGTGATTATATCCCCTAGAGTAGAGTGCATGAGATAGCTTGGCATACCATTTTTTAGAAGCCAGTCTCAAACCATAAAGAGACTTTTGCAATTTGCTTCCCAAAGTAGGAGATTCAGAAGAAACAAAAGAAGCAGAAGATGTAGAAGCAACAGAAAGACCTTGAGAAAGTTTCATATAAACTTCTTCATCCAGATCCCCATGCAAAATGCATTATTAACATCCAACTGAAACAAAGGCCACTATTTTTTGACAGCTACAACAATCACACATCTAATAGTGCACATTTTAACAACGGGAGAGAAATTTTTATTAAAATCAATTCCTTCCACCCGAGTATCACCTCTAACCACCAATCTAGCTTTGTATCTCTCCACGCTACCATTAGCTTTGTATTTAATTTTATACACCCACTTGCATCCTATAGGCTTTTTTCCAGTAGGTAGTTCGACAATTTTTCCAAGTTTGGTTTGCATCTAAGGCCTCAATTCTTTCTTCATGGCCTCTTGCCAAGCAGGAATAGCAGTAGCCTGAGTATAAGAATGAGGTTCTACTGCAGTAGTCATGAGTGAAGAGGAAGAACAAGAAGCAGATGAAGGGAGCTGGACCACATAATCCTTCAAGTGAGAAGGGAGCTGATGGGTTCTGAAACTTTTTCTGACTTCAGGACCAGGAAGAACTATTGGTTCAACAGGAACAATAGAATGGATGGGAGTAGGAACAACAGTATTGGGGACATAGTTGTGAGCATCGGGAGTGTCAGGTATTTGAGAAGTAGAGAGGGAGATCTGGAGGGATAGAAGGAGCAGCAACATGATCAGTATTAGAATCATAAAAAATAGGAATAGAAGGAGGAAGATGATAAGGAGCAGAAAATGGCAAAGTATAAGGAAAAACACCTTCATGAAAGATGACAACCCTAGAGTAGATAACATACTTAGTGGTGAGATTGTAAAGTTTGTACCCCTTTTTAGCAAAGGGATAGCCAATGAACACACAAGGAGATGCTTTAGGTTGGAACTTATCTCTATGACACTTGGGAACACTGGCATAGCAAAGGCACCCAAAAGGTTTTAAATGAGAATAGGAGGGAGCGGCCCCATAAAGTAATTCAAATGGAGTCTTATTAAACAAAACTTTAGAGGGAAATTTATTAATAAGTAGGTTGTTGTTAAACACAATCTCCACAGGACTTGGTAGGAAGATTGGATTGAAACAAAAAAGCTCTTGAAATTTCTAGTAGATGTCTATGTTTCCTTTCTACCACACCATTCTGTTGTGGTGTGTGTGAGCAAGTTTTTTGATGTATGATACCATTATCAGAAAAAAATTGAATGGATGAATTGGAGGAACCAAGCTCCAAGGCATTATCACTTCTAACCTTTTGGATAAAAAGCTGAAACTGTGTCTTGACCATGGCTATGAATGCTTTAAGTAAAGTGAAGGGATAACTCTTGGAGTGTAAAAGATGTGTCCATGTTGTTCTGCTATCGTCATCAACCATTGTCAAAAAATATTTTGCTCTAGAGTAAGTTTGGGTGTGGTATGGTCCCCAAGTGTCAACATGAATAAGATGGAATAATGAGGTGGAATGGGAAGAACAATCTGGGAATGATAACCTAGGCTATCTTGTTAAAGGACAAACAAGACAAATAAGAGACTACTTAGCAGACAAGTCATTAGAGATGGAAGGTATATGCTTCATTTGAACAAAAGGAACATGCCCCAATATATGATGCCAAAGAACATCATTTTTATTCTCATTATTTGGAACAATACAAGAAGGCAAGTAAAAACATAACATGAGTTCTCAGTTTGCACATTTTGAACAGTAGCACAAGGTAAAGCAGGAACAAAATTGTAGTTCACATTTTGAACATTTTCATGCAAAGAAAATTCAGCATTATGTACTTCATTAGTAAAACGAGAAACAGAGTTATTAGGAGATGTGGGAGGAGTAGAATGGTTGAGGTTAAATTTGTATAATCCTTGATCCATTCTACCAAGATCCAGAGGCTTCTTCATAGACTGGATCTGTAGAATTATGCAAGAAATAGAAGTGAATAGCACATAACAATTGAATTGTGCTATGACCTTGCTCACAGAAATGAGATTGTAATGAAAAGATGGAATATACAAAATATTGTGTAGAGTGAAAGATGGTAACAGAGTAAGGGAACCTGTAAAGGTTACCTTAACTTTATAACCATTAGGTAAAGAAACTAAGTAAGGAACATGAAGAGGTGTAATATTAAAAAGGAGATCTTTATTTGAAGTCATGTAGTCAGTTGCCCCTGAATCCACTATCCAAACTCTTCCAGCTACACTAGTCAATATACGCACAATAGAACTACTATTTAAACATAGAGGAAGAGAGGAAGTACTACCAGCAAAATTGGCAGATCCCATTAGAACAAGTTGAGACCCTGATTCACCCAATGTAAACTGACTAAGCAATTGCATCAACTGGGAGTATTGTTCTTTGGTGAGACCAAGGATCAAATAGCTTTGATCAGTAGGAGAATACATCGCAGAAGGTTCAGAAGTTTTCCCCTCTGCACTTGCAGCAATACCAAACTTCTTACTCTTTATGAATTTGAAATTTGATGAAAAACTATGTAATTTGTAGCATTTCTCAATTGTATGACTAGGTTTCTTGCAATACTTGCAAGACAAAGTAACATTGAATTTTTGGTTGCTTGAATCAAAATTCACCCTTTATGTATATTGTTTTATGGATGAGAGTTTAGAAGGGAATATGTTAATGTTGGAACTTGCATTAAAAAAGGTTGATCTGGGTTAAGTTGGGTATTGGGGACAACATGTCTCTGTTTTTCATCTTACAACAAAATGTTGTAGACAGTATCAAGGGATGATAATGGTTGCATCATTAAGATGTTGCTTCTTACCCCCACATAAACGTCCTTAAGACCCATGAGGAATTGATGAACCCTGTCCTCTTCTTTCTCCTTCTGGAGTCCCTCCTTAGCAGCACAAACACAAGAATTTGCATGACTCGTACACATAACCCCTAATTCGTCCCAGAGTTTCTTAAGTTTGTTGAAATATGAAGCTATGTTGAGAGTCTCTTGATAAGTATATGCAAGTTCTCTTTTTATTTCAAACATCCTAGTTCCATTAACAGTCCCATACATATTATTCAATTGTTTCCATATGCTTTCAGCAGTTTTAGAATATTGTACACTTTCAGCTATATCTTGAGAAAGAAAATTGATTAACCAGGATATGACCATATTATTGCACTTGTCCCACTATCTTTACTGGGGAGAATCCACAGCAGACTTGGTTCAAGACCCATCGACAAAACCTATTTTGTTTCTAGCGGGTAGAGACACGATCATACTCCTCCTCCAACCCTAAAACTGGTCCCAAAAAAAGGCACATCAACTAAAGACACCCGCGGTACATCGGAAGGAAGTAGAAATAGAGGACTTGAAGGTTCAGGAGAATAAGCAGGGGGAGGAAGAACTTGAGCCTGGAGTAGGATTAACCATGATAACAGAATGCAACAACAAAATTTCACAAACAATCAATTCATGCAAGAGAACAAATAGAAATGAGTGTACCACACTTCTTCACAACCTGAAGAAGAAAGGCCTTGAGAAACTTCACCTTTAGCGAAAGACCAACAGAACTCCGTTAATCAGCAAAAACCCTAGCTTTGACGAAGAACACAAAACTCCGATAATCAACAACAAACTCTCATCAAAGTAGAATCATACAGTTGAAGATGACTTCCTTAACTCGAAATTGAACAAAAAAATTGATGAAGAATGTCAGATTCTGAATCTCAGCGAAAATTGAAACAATGAAGATATACCCGATGAAATTTGACGAGGGTAACATCGGTCGATGTAGATCGCCGAGGACTACCAGATTAACCGCTCTGATACCATGTTAGATTTAGAAATCAACATAAGAGTGAAAATTGTCAATTAGGGTTCATGATGAAGAAGAAAGAGAAAAATCATCTCAGAGAGGAAGTGTTCTGATATTTTTTACACAAAAATGAAAAATGAAAGAATACTCTAGAATGTTAACTATCCCCTATTTATATTTGGGCCTTTACAGTGTAAGAAAAAAAGAAATAAAATGGATGTTGTTACAAAATAAATAATGGGATAGGCCTAATCGTTCCAGCTCCAGCTCTAGTGTTGGCCCAGTCTTTGTGGCCCAATTATCAGGTAAATCCAACACACATATTTTTTTAATACTGCTACGATTATACTTTTTTGAGCCGAGTGTCTATCAGAAATAATATCTCTACCTTCACAAGGTAGGGGTAAAATCTGCTTACACATATTACTGTAATGAAGGGGAATTGTATTAATAGGGAGAATTCAAAGCATGTACATTAATAGAAGAGTTCATCTTCGAATTACTACAATTACTCCAAATTAGTAACCAAATCTTCCAAGGGAAGAAGAAACAGAAAAGGAGTTAATCTAACCAACTAAGAAAATAAAGAGACTACTTCATAGAAGGAGCCCTAATAGATTTATGTTTCTCTTCTATATATCAGCATATTTCCGAGGTCTCAAAGATAATTTGCCAACTCTCTAA
Source organism: Nicotiana rustica (assembly GCA_005239535.1). NCBI lineage: Eukaryota > Viridiplantae > Streptophyta > Magnoliopsida > Solanales > Solanaceae > Nicotiana > Nicotiana rustica. The sequence continues at coordinate 15,643 of ML534288.1, forward strand.
ATGTGTCTTCCACCGTAGACATATTTGTTACATATTACCCTTTTCAAGCTCCACTTTACGTATGTATATAAACCGAATGTATATGTTGATGTTGTTGAATAAGTGATAAAAGGCTTAGTCAATCACTATGTGAGGAGGTGGTGGAAGGAAGGAATTAATGCAAAGTTAAATTACAGATGGTCTAATCTCTAAAATGCACGTTACACAAACGAAAACGATAACAAAACATGTTCATATCTAATCAAAGACGCAAAAACAAATTTCGTACTAGAAACAAGATCCACACTATCCTAGTACTCAATATCAATTTCTAATAAAAGATCCAAAAGAAAATGCTTATCATATCACATTTTTTATACTTAATTATGATTAAGTGATATAAATTTTTCACTTTGATTTATTAATTGTTAAAGATAGTTGTTTAGTTATATATAAACACCCAGTGCGCAGTAAGGTATTTACCAAGTAACAAAAAGACAAAGAGGCCAAATCTAGAATTATTATTAACAACTGGCATAATAAGATGATAATGAAATCGTTACATTGCCAATAAGCTTCCATCACATAATACGAACCAATTTTCAAAGGACAAATGACCATTATTATATGGGCGATGCTAACCATTCAAGATAGTATCCTAGTATTTATTGAAACATTTTGGCGTTTGCCACACGCACGTTTGTCTATTTTGACATAAAATTTGACTTTTCCTTCCCATGTAAAACAAAACTGTCCAATTTTCGAAATATGCCACGCGATAAAGGCTCAGGGGCAGTCCGGTACACGAAACTCTCGTTATATATAGATTGAGAAAAAGACAAGACTATAAGGATCTATTATATTGTGCGCAATCTTACCATGCATTTCTGCAAGAGGTTGTTTCCCTAAAGGCTCATAAGTATTTATATGGAATGTATGTCTTACTCTTGTGTAAACTTTCATATCAATAAATGTAGAAAATAATATTACATAGTTCATATACAAGGGTAGTTTAGTCATTTTACTAGAGTTAGTTAAGATTAGTTAAGTTGTTAGAAGTTAGTTAATTCTCATTTATGGTTAGTTAATCCTATACCAATCACATATATAAACACACATCATACCCTGTAATGTATCACTTGAACTAATAAGAACATATCAGAATTATTCATCTATTTCCTTTCTCTATCTTCTTCTTCTTCTTCCTTAAAGCTTCCTCTGTTCTGCGTCTATGGTGAATAATCAATTCACCTTCAATTACTTCAATTAGTTACATGACACTAGAGCCCATGAGCTATAATCAATAGCTCTGTGGTCGAAGTTCTTTTCTTTCTTGAGTTGTTAAGTAGTCAACTGTTTCTGTTAAATCTTGAAGGTCGTCAATGGCAATTGAACCAGAAGTAAGTCAAACAGCACATGCAGCAGGTCCACTTCAAGGAATCAATGGAAATCAAGTTCCAGGAATTGACTATAATCATCCATTGTTTTTATCACCTGCTGATGTGAGTGAGATTCATATTATTTCTTTCCAACTAACATGTATCGAATATTATGCAATTTGGTATCGATTTATGAGAGTCGCTCTTCTGGGCAGAAAAAAATTGGGACTAGTTGATGGGTCTTGTTCTAAGGATAAGTTCCCAGAAATTGTCTGGAATTACTGGGAAAGAGTCAATGCCATCGTGCTTTCTTGGATTATGAACTCTGTTTCTAGTAATCTTCTTGGTGGAATAATGTACGCATCAAGTGCTCAAGCTGTGTGGAGTGATCTGCATGAAATATTTAACAAGGCAGATGGTTCAAGATCCTTCAATATTCATAAAGAAATTGCAACATTAAGTCAAGGAACAACTTCAGTGTTTGTCTATTTTTCTAAACTCAAAGATTTGTGGGAGGAGTTTGAAGCTCTTGTTCCAGCTCCTGGCTGTGACTGTCCAAAGTCAAAGGATTTTATAGCACACTTGCAGAAGTTGAAATTATTTCAATTCTTGATGGGGTTAAACGAGTCTTACAGTCAGGCTAGAAGCCAAATTCTAATGAGGAGACCTACACCTTCAGTTAATCAAGCCTATGGTTTAATTGTAAGTGATGAAGGACAAAGGTCTGTGGCCGCTTCCTTAGGATTGTTGGGTGCTACACTAGCAATGACTGCTAATCACTATAATATAACAATGTATACAAGGACTGACCATACAGGAAATCAGAGGTTTAAGAAAAATTATAACATACAATGTGAGTTTTGTAAGATGAAAGGGCATAACAAAGAAAACTGTTATAAACTTGTTGGTTACCCCCCATAATTCAAAAAAGGAAGAAAGGGGGAGTTGGAGTTGGAAATGCAGCATACAATGTAATGGCTGAAAATCATTCACAATTTAGAAGTGCTACTTATAATGGATCTATTGAGGGAAGTGTGCAGAATAATCAAAGTCAAAGTGCATGAAATTTATCTGGTCAAGGCTTAATGAGCAGTAGTGTAGATACTAGTCAAGTAAGTGTGCCAGAGATGCCTCAAATAAACAGTTGCACATTTTCTAAGGAACAATATGATCAAATATTACAGATTCTTAGTAAAACCTCAAATGGTAATCTGGCTGAGAATTCTACAGCTAATGCAGCAGGTATTAGCGTTACTTGCCTAGCTTCCACTAGTTCTAAAGAGTGGATAATTGACACAAGTGTTACTAATCATATGATAGCCGATTTAAATTTGTTGATTCAAAGTTCTGCGGTCCAGCCAAATGTGTCAAAGAAAGTGTTTCTTCCTAATGGGTATATAGCTCATGTGGCTAATATTGGGTCTAGCCACATTACAGACAGTATTACTGTAGAAATGTGTTTCATATACCATAATTTAAATATAACATACTATCTGTCTCTAAGGTTACCAAAGAGTTAAAATGCTTAGTAGCCTTTTTTCCTGATTTTTGTATTTTTCAGGATCTCTTCAATGGGCAGGTGAGAGCGATTGGTAGAGAAGATATTGGTCTATACATTTTGACTGGAAATTTACAACCAATAAGCTACAGTAATGGAGTCTCTCTAGCAGCTAAGGAAACACCAGTGATCATTGAAATCAAGTCAAATGAAGATATAGAGTTATATCATATGAGATGTGGACATGTATCAGTTTCAATATTAAAGAAGTTACTCTCTACTATAAAGGCAGATCTATTAACTGAGAAAATAGATAAGTGTACAGAGTGTCCTTATGCAAAACAAACAAGATTAACTTTTCCAATTAGCAATACAAAGACTACTAGTTGTTTTGAGTTAGTACATGTTGATCTTTGGGGACCTTATAAGGTATCTATAGTTGATGGTAATAGATATTTATTAACATTCGTGGATGACTACAGTAGGTTTACTTGGATATATTTGCTGAAACTGAAGACAGATGCGAGCACTCTTATACAAAAGTTCATATCACTAGTTAAAAATCAGTTTGACAAGTTAATCAAGGTAATAAAAACAGACAATGGCACAGGGTTTGTGAATTCAATATGTGAAAACATGTTTTGCAACTTAGGGATTATACATCAAAAGTCTTGTGCATACACACCTCAGCAAAATGGAGTTGCTAAGAGGAAACACAGACATATTCTAGAGGTCACAAGAGCAGTAAGGTTTCAAGCAAACATTCCAATCAAGTTATGGGGTTACTGTGTTTCAAGTGCAGTTTATATAATAAACAGATTACCAAGTGTAGTTATAGGCAATCAAACACCTTATGAAAGACTATTTGGGAAGAAGCCTAACTTAAACAACCTCAGAGTTTTGGGATGCCTAGCCTATGCAAAGTTAGTTCAGCGGCATGACAAATTGATGCCTAGATCGAGGTTAACAGTGCATATGGGGTACTCTACTGAACAAAAGGGGTGCTTACTATTTGATCTTGAAAACAAATCATTCCTTGTAAGTAGAGATATTAGCTTCAGAGAAGATATTTTTCCATTCAAACAGAATCCTGAGAGAACCATTTCTGCATTATTTCCTCAGGATAGTATTTGTCAAAGATTACTATATGAGACAAGCAATCAACCAATATCAGATTTAGCTTCACCAACAGATCAAAATCATGGTGAATATGTTCCTGATATATTTGATCAACCAACTGATGGTATTACATAAACAAAATACTTAGTGCAACAAAATGATCAAATTCAATTGGATCAACTGTCTGAGTCACAACAATTAGGTATATCTTCATCTACTCATCATTCTCATGCCAATCCTATCATTCAAAATGAACTCAAAAAGTCTATAAGAGATAAAAGACCACCTTTGTGGCTTCAAGATTTTGTGTCTCTTGATATACATCAAGACACTCCATATACACTGTCCAAATATATCAGCTATGAAAATATATCTCCTAAATATCAAGCATACACAGCTTCTATATCCGCAGTGATAGAGCCTACAAACTATTCAGAGGCTGTCAAAGATCCCAGGTGGATTGAAGCAATGAAGACAGAAATCAAAGTACTGCAAGACAATCACACATGGGACATTGTTCAACTACCAAAAGGGAAACATCCTACAAGTTGCAAATGGATCTATAAGATTAAATATAAAGCTTCTGGGGAGATTGAAGGATTTAAAGCCAGATTAGTTGCCAAAGGCTTTAGTCAACAAGAAGGTATTGATTATTAAGAGACATTTAGTCCTGTTGTGAAGATGAAAACAGTAAGGACTGTTCTTGCTATTGCTGCACAAAAGCAGTGGCATATACATCAAATGAATGTATATAATGCTTTTTTGCAAGGTGACCTTCATGATGAAATATATATGCAGATTCCACAAGGCTTTAACAGTAAGGGGGAGAAGCGATCAGTATGTCGACTGGTTAAATCCTTATATGGTTTGAAGCAGGCCCCAAGGCAGTGGAATGCCAAGTTAACAGAGGCTTTATTAGCACATGACTTTCAACAGAGTCAATATGATCATTATTTAGTTTTCAAAAAGACATCAAAAAGTACAACTATAGTGCTGGTTTATGTGGATGACATGCTCATCATAGGTGACAGTATTGAGTTGATTAACAACACCAAAACAGATTTGCAACAAACATTTAAAATGAAAGACTTAGATGAATTAAAGTATTTTTAGGCATTGAGTTTGCTAGATCAAAGTAAGGAATTTTAAAGCATCAAAAGAAGTATGCATTGGAACTTATATCTGAAACAAGTCTGGGAGCTGCTAAGCCAGCTATTACACCCTTAGATTACAATGTAAAGCTTACAACAAAAGAGTATGATAACATCATCAAAGCTACTACAAAATTTGGAGTCACTATTGAAGACCAAGAATTGGAGGATCACACTTTATATCAAAGACTGATAGGCAAGATGTTATATATTACTATGACTCGTCGAGATATAGCTTTCAGTATTCAAATACTTAACCAATTTATGCAGAATCCAGAAAAATCACATATGGAGGCTGCTCTCAGAGTAGTAAGGTACTTGAAGAAACAACCTAGTCAAGGAATCCTACTGTCGAGCAAAGTAAATAATATGATTGTGGGGTTTTGTGATGCTGACTGGGCTTCATGCCCTCATACGAGAAAATATGTAACAGGTTATCTAATCAAACTGGGAGATTCCTTAATTTCCTGGAAGTAAAAAAAAAACTATTGTTTCAAGAAGCTCTGCAGAGGCTGAATATCAAAGCATTGCAACCACAGTAGCAAAATTAATTTGGATAAGTGGTCTGTTGAAGGAGATTGGTTTTCAAATTACACTGCCAGTTGATGTGTTCAGTGATAGTAAAGCTGCAATGCAAATTGCAGCAAATCCAGTATATCATGAACAAACAAAACATATTGAAATCGACTGTCATTTCATCAGAGAAAAACTTTTACAAGGTTTTATTACAACCAAGTACATTTCTACTAAGGAACATCCTGCAAACATCTTGACAAAGGGACTCAATAAAGTGCAACATGAATATCTCAGTTCCAAGCTAGGAGTTTATAATATTTTTTCACCACCTAGCTTGAGGAGGAGTGTAGAAAATAATATTACATAGTTCATATACAAGGGTAGTTTAGTCATTTCAGTAGAGTTAGTTAAGATTAGTTAAGTTGTTAGAAGTTAGTTAATTCTCATTTATGGTTAGTTAATCCTATACTAATCACATATATAAACACACATCATACCCTGTAATGTATCACTTGAACTAATAAGAATATATCAGAATTGTTCATCTATTTCCTTTCTCTATCTTCTTCTTCTTCCTTAAAGCTTCCTATGTTCTGCGTCTATGGTGAATAATCAATTCACCTTCAATTACTTCAATTAATTACAATAAATCCTTATTTCAGGGACATTGATCACTGATTAAACTCTTTTGCCTATCATTTGTTGGTTGATCCAGTAGCCGACTCGTCTTGATTAAACTTTATGAAAAAGAGTAACCAACAAGTAACTGGTAAGTAAATTACGTCAAAACGTTAAAAAAATATGGGATTGATCCGTCTTGGTTGCATAGTTTATTTTAACTTATAATCAAGAGTCTCTGAGATATGTTAGCGAGACTGACGAAGCGACACCTGATTCAACAACGCGAGGAAATTACCACATAAGTACAACTCACACACATACATTGCAATCACATAAGAAAATGACATTTCTCACTTTTGAGAGTCCAAACGAGAGTGTTTTTGACCTAGCTTAATTTCCCTAAAAATATATCCCTTCCTAAGAATAAAACTCAAGAATATGTACTATTTCGATAAATAGAAATTGTTTCTTAAATTGATATTTCTAAGTCTTGAAAGATGGTTACTATTAGTCCCAAACGTAAGGACCTCTTCTTTAGCAAGAACCTGATGGTATCCTCTCTAGTTAGAGTCGGAGCAAGAATTTTAAGAATTTCAACTGTATGAATACTGAATTTTGAAACGAAGACTTCAAGTATTAATAATTGAGTTCTAAATTTAATATGTGTATACGTATAATGAATTTCTTCATACAAATACACTGGTTGAGCAAACACTACTAAATTCGACCGAACCCGCACCAAAGCCTCTAGCTTCGCCCCTGCCTCCAGCAGCAACCTGAGTTTGGACAGCAGCATCAGCAACTGATTTTTGCACTTCTCCCTCCAGAACCTGATCTTGAATTCCTCCCCTTAGAAAACAAATGCATGTTTTGGTGAAAACCAGGAGATTGTAGCCGAAATTATCCCTTATATTTGAGGGTAGATTTAATTTTGTCCTTTCATATATTACCTTGAGAACTAATCACCCTTAACTTTGCTATATTTGAGCAATTTTGGTCCACTTAAGATAACGCTACACTAATAGTAGCACAAGTTCCTTATTAAGCAAATCTTTGTCAGGCTAAAAATTCACTAGATACGTTTAACACTTCTTGTTAGTGAAACTGTAATACTATATAATATATGAAACAATAAGTTTTCTGAAGCAATAAACATAAATAGAAAAACATTAGTATAGCAGAAATTTAAATAATGAAAAACAGAATCTGAAAATATATTTCGGATTGAAAACGAGCCCACCGAATGCAGAGTGTGGCCTTTAGGAAATTATTTCCCTCAAGTACCCAAGATTTTGGAATATTATCCTCCCAGAATAGAACCACTTAAGGTACCAAAAACTCCGATGAACTTCGAACCACTTAGAAGTCGTTTGGTACGCAGTCTAGACTATCCCGGGATTATAATCCCAGTACTAATTTATACTAGATGAGAGATGGGATAAATAATTCCACATTTGATGGGATAAGATGGAATATCCTGGATTGAGTATGGGATTAAATTTGTACCTTGTTTGATTACGGTATAAATTTATCCCATATATTTATACCGCCAACCAAACAAGATATAAATTTTATCCTACATCTTATCCCACCTTATACCTCATAGCAAACGACTCCTTAATGGTTGTAAAACACAATTGAGAATTTCGTGCAAAGAAGAAGAAGATCAAAAAACTCCGGAAGGAAAGATTCTGGGATCAAGGCATATTCATAGCCATTTTCTGGCACTGCTTCTGAAAAGTTTACAATATTTCACAAACAGTTATGGTTGTTGGAACAGGCGGGAACGATTCCTCATTAAAATATTCCGAGAAATTAATTTTAAATAATTTGGGAAACTAAAAGAAACGGACCGGGTCGCGTTGCGGGTCGTGGTTATTCCGGGTTGACTTTTTGTTAATTAATAAAATTAATTAATTAAAATAATTAAAAGAAATTTTATCCAAAAAAAATTAATCAATCATTGACCGAAACCAAGCAACGACAATGTCACAAGGCTTACTTTCTTTTTAACTCATTTATTACCAAGGGAAGTGCTTTCTCAATACAAGAACATTCACTTTTCTTTCCACCACCAATGATGAACACTTGCTCAAACAAAAGAAAGCTCACTTTCCGTTCACTTTTCTCCCTCCGTTTCTCATTCATCAATCTTTTAATCTCAACACTTCTGCCCCTAGATTCATACACAAAAAGTGACCAGTAATCGAGTAAAGACCACATGTATATAGGTCAAGAAACTTAACTCCCATCGCAACTAGCTTCAGCAACATCATCCAACTAAACAACAACAACAATATAACCAGTATAATCTTACAAGTGGGGTCTGGGAAAGATAGTGTGTACGTAGACGTTACCCCTACTTGTGAAGATAGAGAGACTGTTTTCGATAGACCAGAACCAACAAATATACAAAGATACCAGTAGCAGCATTCACATCTCTAGCAACTTCCCTCAGAAACCTTTTTGAACGCTCCTATCGCTTGAAAATAAGCTAATTCTCTTGACATTTCAACTACTTGACGCCTCTGTAATTGATAGAACTGTTAACCTTAAGCTCATACCAAATACATAAAGATAATAGTAAGACTTTTACCATTTGAATATTTAATTAAATAAGGTTAATATTGCCTATCCCTATAGTTTAGTCATCACATGAAAGATGCAATTGTTAGTATTTTGCCCTGAATTTCTAATTCTATTAGGACTCTTTTTTCTTGAAGGAATGGAAAAAGACTCCTAAAAGTATTAAATCTCCTTAATATGTCTTATCCTTTTCTTGGAAGACAAGTTTTGCACATCTATAAATTAAAGGATCTCTACTTCTCACAAACACACAACAAAAGCATCCACAATGTAGTCATTAAAGAGTTTTGTTTAGGGGTAGATTTTTATCTCGATAGTTTTTCTTTTTTTATATTAGTTTTATCATATGTAGATCAATTGATCAAACAATTATCAACTATTATGCTTAGTTTAATATATTTTTCTTTTGTCGTCATGATTTATCGTTCATCAAGTTTTGTATTGTTAGTTTCCGCATGCACCATGTTATTTTGAACCCAACAGCAATGCCGTAATTATTCGACATATTATATACCACAAAACTTGAATGTAAACATTCAAGTTGACAAAAGGAAAAATAAAGTTAACAATCAAAATTTTAGACAGCCATTAGTCAATGAATTGCTGGCCACGTTAGGTGTGTTCAAAGTCAGCTCCTATAGCATGAATACAAAATAAGAGAAATACTCCAACTAGCAGTAGTAAACTAGTAATAATTAGGATAATATTCCTTAAGCTTGCAATTTTGCAATAATCATTTACATAACGCGACGCGGGAGCATAAACCAGTTCAAAGTTTGATCAATATAAATTGATCACCAAAGTCTACCATAAATTACACCAATATCTTGCATAAATTTTGCTAAAGAAACTTTATACTGAGTGAAAATGGCAGAGAGTGCTATATCTTATTTGGTACATCAGCTCTCAACCTTGCTCAATGGTGGACAAAAATTTCTTGAAGGAATTCAACAAGAAATTGTTCATATCAGGGATGAATTTGAAAAGATGAGGACTTTCTCAAGAGTAGCTGATGCAAAAGAAGAAGAAGATGCTGAATTACAAGTATGGATCAAACAAGTACTAGACCTTGCACATGATGTCCAAGACATTCTTGAAAAACATGTTGTTATGTGCAACAATTTTCAAGAAAAGGTATCATGGCCATGGAAAAAACCCCATCATTCATTAATGTCTGAGAAGTTCTTTGAAACTCAGAATGATAATCTTTCAATGTTATTGGAAGGCATCAAAGCCCGAATCATCGTCATTTCTGAAGGACATAAAACATTTCTTCAGAAATATGGTGTCACAATAAGTGCTGAGAATAGAAACATTACTACATTGAGTTATAACTATGAAGAAGTGTTTCTAGTTGATGAAGCAGATCTTGTAGGAATTGAAAATCACAAACCAGTTATTCTTGATTGGTTACTTTCTGATGATCAAGAATGGAATTTGCATTGTGTAGTTGGAACTAGAGGTATAGGGAAAACCGCCCTAATCAAGAAAGTATATGATGATGCAGCAGTAAAAAACCATTTCAATCATACACAGTGGATTGAGATTCCAAGGTTTTGTGATGTTAAGGAGCTAATGAAGAACATGGTTACTCCAAAAAATGACCATAGCCGTCGAGCAATTGAAGCAATGGATGTTAACATGTTGGCAGAGATCATCCAACAAATCTTTGAGTCATCAAAATACTTTATTGTCCTTGATGATGTCCCTGATATTGCCACATGGAGGGCTCTCAAATGTGTCTTTCCTATCGAAAACTGTGGCAGCAGGGTAATCATCATATCGCGTTTTGCTGAAATATGCCATACCATTTGTGCAGAAACTGGTGGTGATGGTCATGTTTATAGTTTGACGCCTTTGTCTGAAGAAGAATCTTGGATTCTTTTCTGCAGAAAGGCATTTTCAGGCAGCCTATTATGCCCTTCATCCTTAATGCAAATCTCCAAAGACATTATACAGAAATGCAGAGGTCTGCCACTGGCGATTTTGGTGATTGCTGGTGCTTTGGCTACTAAAGGGAAAGGAAAAGAGGCGTGGGAGATGTTCTATGACAGCCTTGTTAACAAGTTACAAGGTAGTTATAGCGAAGCCGAGCACATGAAAAGGATACTCAATCTGTGTTATCAAGACTTGCCTTTCTATCTCAAGTCTTGTTTCACATATCTGAGCATAATTCCAGAATTTCATGTCATCGATAAGATGAGACTGATTCGACTGTGGGCAGCAGAAGGACTTGTCCTTGAAAGAGAAGGAAAGGCAATTGCACAAGTTGCTGAAAGCTATCTCAATGAACTTGCAAACAGAAGTTTGATCCAAATTGCTGAAAGGTACTGTGATGGAAGATTAGATTCATTCACCATTCATAACTTGTGGTATGAAATCATTCTTTCCAAGACAACAGAAAGGGTAACTGCAACTATAACTAATAGTGAAGAAATTACAAGAAGGCCTCACAAAGTCAGACATCTAGTAATCGCTGATCCATTGGCTAGCGATATACAAGATATTGATCGGTTTAAGCATCTTCACTCTCTAATAACGCTCGGGTCATCAGATTCTGTCTCCAATTCATTCTTGTTGAAGCTGTTGACTGGAAGTTTTAAGCTACTCAAGGTCTTAGACCTAACAGGAGCCCCATTGGTGAAAATACCAGAAGAAGTCTTTGAAATGTTTCATCTCAAGATTCTAAACTTGAGGAAAACTAAGATAAAACATCTGCCAGGATCAATAGGAAAGCTTGAGAACCTCGAGTTCTTGGACCTAAGAGACACATTGGTAAAAAGGTTACCTGTTGAGATACTAAAGCTTCAACATCTTCGCCATATCTTCATTCATCGTCGTGGTGCTGGATTTTTGCATGGTTTTAAAGCTCCTAAGAAGATAGGAACACTTGTGTCTTTGGAGATGGTGAATTCTATAAAAGCCACTTCAAGCACAGTGCTTGAATTGGGAAAGTTAACAAGACTAAGAATGTTATGCATCGCGAAGCTGAGAAGAAAACATGGAAGGGAGTTTTGTTCTTCCCTTGACAAGCTGATAAATCTTCAACAACTAACTATCTCATCTTATGGGGTGAGTGACATTATTGATTTGCACTATCCCCTTTCTTCTACACACTCATCCCTTCGAACATTAATCTTCGAAGGGCGTTTAGAGAGGTTTCCACAATGGGTAACTTCTCTTCAAGCCTTGACCTCAGTTCATTTAAAATGGAGCAAATTAATGGACAATGCACTAGACACTCTTCAAGATTTGCCAAATCTTGTAAAACTGGTGCTAGACCGGGCCTACGAAGGCGAACAACTGAGGTTCAAGGCAGTTGGATTCAAGAAACTGAAGGAATTATGTATTTGGCACTCTGAAAAACTGAGACAAATCAAAGTGGAAGAGGGTGCAATGCCTTTACTTGAAGAACTTCAACTGCGCAACTGTAGATTAATGGAGCAGTTTCCCTTCGGGATTGAGCATTTGAACAAGCTTCAGTATCTTTCGCTGGAACAAATGTCTGAAAAGTTGTTAGTGACAGTGCAACTTAAGGACAGTCAAAGTGGGGATTACTGGAAAATTTCTCATATTCCTAGAGTTCACATAGAAGACTAGTTAATAAGCTGGAATGTAGATAGGAATGGGATGATGCACGAAAAGACAAACGAAGTCTCACTGAAATGTACCGTTTTATCTTTGATAGTTAAGAATTAAGATGATAACTTTCTCAGGTTATTAATAGTTCTAAATGTTACTCTTTACTCCTCATTTTCTCATTTTTAGGTATCACATTTTCTGAACGATTTTCTTAAACTGTAAATAGTATTATTTTTACAACTTAACATTCATGTAGGATTCAGCTATCTACATTTGTTATTCAGACATCTCAGCATATACAACAGAACTGAGCTTGTATAGTTTCCACTCATTTTTCTCTTCTTCCCTGGATTTTTCTACAATCTCCTAAGTTCAAATGGAGGAAAAAAATGCTTCCGAAAATATCCAAGCAACAACTTTGGTAGATTGAGCAATCATATATATACAAGATCGTGTCGCATAGCTTACTAGTGAATATCTGGCATTGTTGCTGCCCATGTAACACCCCAAATTTTAGACAGTGTCCCACAACGACAAAATACAAAAGGAATACTAGGTATATAAGTTAACACCAGTGGGAGCCTAGGCCCAATGCGGACAATAAGGGATGGGTTGTTACAGATGGTATCAGAGCTAGGCGAATTCCATGCGGTGGGGCAACATCGGCAAAACACAAGAGGGATGCTGGGTATATAAGTATTTAACAAGCCTGGGGCAACATCGGCAAAACACTGGAGGGATGCTGGGTATATAAGTATTTAACAAGCCTTAGACCCTAGTAAGTATTTAACAAGCCTGGGACAAAACGCAGGAGGGATGCTGGGTATATAAGTATTTAACAAGCCTTAGACCCTAGTGACGCATTTTAAACGCATGCGGGCCTAGGCCCAGAGTAGATAATCTCATTAGCGGGCTGGCTTGTTACAGCCCCCAAGAAGCCAGATCGATCATCCATAAAGGAGGCCATATGACATTCCAAATCCTCCATCTTCAGCCAAACTACACAATAATAGTAAGTGCACCTGCTGGACCTTGAAGTAGAGCTAGAAAAATGAAAAAACATTATCAAGTTCATCGTTGTTTTAGATTCTGAAGCAATCACCAGACAGCATGAGGTTCATCAAACATATCATAATTAAACTGACCACACGGGCAGGTATGGAATACCTTATTGCGGGCGAGGATTTCGCAAATAATTTTTTTCTCTATCACTCAACAACACTTAACACATAAGTATTGAGTGGTTATTGTACGAGCTTGGAGATCAGCAAATATAGATTATACGACTTCAATTCGAGATGAGAAAAATGTTGTTTTAGAGGAGTAATATATTGGATTCTTGTGTAAACATTCAAGTTGACAATCAGTGTTTCTTGACAGCCCATAGTGAATGAAGTAACCTCCAAATAGCTGGCCACGTTAAGTGTGTTCAAAGTCAGCTCATATAGCATGAATATATAATAAGAGAGATTAGTAAACTAGTAATAACTAGGATAGTATTTCTTAAGCTTGCAATTTGCAATAATCAATTAATAATACGGTTCTAGAGCATAAACCAGTTCAAAGTTTGATCTATAAAAATTGATCACCAAACTCCACCATAGGTTATACGAACATCTTGCATAAATTTGCTGAAGAAACTATATACTGAGTGAAAAAAATGGCAGAGAGTGCTATATCTTATTTGGTACATCAGCTTTCAACCTTGCTCAATGGTGGACAAAAATTTCTTGAAGGAATTCAAGAAATAATTGTTCATATCAGGGATGAATTTGGAAAGATGAGGACTTTCTCAAGAGTAGCTGATGCAAAAGAAGAAGCAGATGCTGAATTACAAGTATGGATCAAGCAAGTACAAGACCTTGCACATGATGTCCAAGACATTCTTGAAAAACATGTTGTTATGTGCAACAATTTTCAAGAAAAGGTATCGTGGCCATGGAAAAAGTCCCAACTTTCCTTGTCGGAGAAGTTATTTGAAGCTCAGCATGATAATCTTTCAATGTTATTGGAAGGCATCAAAGTCCGTATTGTCATCATTTCTGAAGGACATATAACATTTCTTCAGAAATATGGTGTTATAGTAAGTGCTGAGAGTAGCAACATTAATACATGGTGTGATAACCATGAAGAAGTAGTTCTTCATGATGATGGAGATCTTTTAGGCATTGAGAATCATAAGTCAATGCTGCTTGATTGGGTTCTTTCTGATGATCCAGAATGGAAATTGCATTGTATAGTTGGAAGTAGAGGTATAGGGAAAACCACCCTAGTCAAGAAAGTCTATGATGATGCAGCAGTGAAAAAGCATTTCAATCATACACTGTGGCTTGAGATTCCAAGGGTTTCTGATGTTAAGGAGCTAATGAAGAATATGATTACTATAAACAATGACCATTCCCTTCGAGTCATTGAAGCCATGGATACTAACATGTTGGCACAGTTCATCCGACAACTCATTGAGTCATCAAGGTACTTTATTGTCCTTGATGATGTCCCTGACATTGGTACATGGAGGGCTCTCAAATGTACATTTCCTATTGAAAACTGTGGTAGTAGGGTCATCATCATATCGCGTTTTCCTGAACTATGCCATAACATTTGTGTGGAAACTGGCGGTGATAGTCATGTTTATAGTTTGAATTTGTCTGAAGAAGAATCTTGGACTCTTTTCTGCAGAAAGGTATTTTCAGGCAGCCTGGTATGTCCTCCACCCTTGACGCAAATCTCCAAAGACATCGTAGAAAAATGCAACGGTTTTCCACTGGCAATTTTGGTGATTGCTGGTGCACTGGCTACCAAAGGGAACAACATAGAGGCACGGGAGCAATTTCATGGCAGCCTTATTGCCAAGCTACAAGGTAGTTATAGTGAAATCGAGCACATGAAAAGGATACTCGATCTATGTTATCAAGACTTGCCTTTCTATCTCAAGTCTTGTTTCACATATCTGAGCATACTTCCAAAAGATCATGTCATCGATAAGATGAGACTGTTTCGATTGTGGGCAGCAGAAGGACTTGTCCTTGAAAGAGAAGGAAAGGCAATTGCACAAGTTGCTGATAGCTATCTCAATGAACTTGCAAACAGAAGCTTGATACAAGTTGCTAGAAAGCATCCTGATGGAAGGTTAGAGTCATTCAGAATCCATAACTTGTGGTATGAATTCATTCTTTCCGAGTCAAGAGAAAGGAATCACAAGGTCAGACATCTAGTAATCCATGATCATTTGTCTAGTGATATACAAGACATTGATCAGTTTAAGCATCTTCACACTCTAATAACGCTCGGGTCATCAGCTTCTGTCTCTAGTTCATTATTGTTGAAGCTGTTATCTGGCAGTTTTAAGCTGCTCAAGGTCTTAGACTTACAAGGAGCCCCATTAGTGAAAATCCCAGAAGAAGTCTTTGAATTGATTCATCTCAGGTGTCTAAACTTGAGGAGCACTAAGATAAAACATATGCCAGGATCAATAGGGAAGCTTGAGAACCTTGAGTTCTTGGACCTAAGGGAGACATTGGTAAACAAATTGCCTGATGAGATACTAAAGCTTCAACATCTTCGCCATATCTTCAGTAATCGCTTTGCTGCTGGTTATATACATGGTTTTGAAGCTCCTAAGAAGATAGGGACTCTTGTGTCTTTAGAAATGGTGAATCGTATAAATGCCACTACAAGCACAGTGATTGAA
This sequence comes from Nicotiana rustica, assembly GCA_005239535.1. Taxonomy (NCBI): domain Eukaryota; kingdom Viridiplantae; phylum Streptophyta; class Magnoliopsida; order Solanales; family Solanaceae; genus Nicotiana; species Nicotiana rustica. The sequence continues at coordinate 31,765 of ML534288.1, forward strand.
TTGGGAAAGTTAACAAGACTAAGAATGTTGTATATCGCGAAGCTGAGAAGAAAACATGGAAGGGAGTTTTGTTCTTCCCTTGACAAGCTGATAAATCTTCAACAACTAACTATCTCATCTTTTGGGGTGGGTGACATAATTGACTTGCACTATCCCTTACATTCTACACACTCATCCCTTCGAACATTAGTCTTCGAAGGGTGTTTGGAGAGGTTTCCGCAATGGATAACATCTCTTCAAGCCTTAGCCATTGTTGTTTTAAGAGGGAGCAAGTTAATGGACAATGCACTAGAAACTCTTCAAGATTTGCCCAACCTTGTCAAACTCGTGCTAGACCGAGCCTTCGAAGGAGAAGAAATGAGGTTCGGGGAAGGTAGATTCAAGAAGCTGAAGATATTATGCATTTGGCACTCTACAAAGTTGAGACAGATGAAAGTGGAAGAGGGTGCAATGCCTTTTCTTGAAGAGCTTCAACTGTGCAACTGTGGATTAATGGAGGATTTGCCCTTTGGGATTGAGCATTTGAGGAAGCTTGGTTATCTTTTGCTGGAAGAAATTTCTGAAAAGCTGCTAATGACTGTGCATCTTAAGGACAGTCAAAGAGGGGATTACTGGAAAATGGCTCATATTCCTAGAGTTCATGTGAAAATGTTGTAAGCGGTGGCGGAGCCACATGCACCAAAGGGGTGTCAACCAGACACCCCTTCGCCGGAAATTACATTGTATAGCTTGGTAAGGTTTTTTAAAATATTTTTATATATATATATATATACTATATAATGACACCCCTTGAATTCTTGGTGAGTATGTTTCTTTATATTTGACTCCCCTTAATGAAAATCTTGGCTCCGCCACTGGTTGTAAGGTAGATAAGAATGGGATGATGCAAGAAACAAAGTTGATAATTCAGATTATACCAATGTAAGATAATTAGTAGTTCTAAATGTTACTTTTTACTCCTTATTTTCTCATTCTGGACTTTCAGTTGTATCATGAATGCCTTTTCCCTTATGATTTTCAATAATCAATTCAATCAGAGGCAAAGGCGGACCCAGGATTTGATATTGGCAAGGGCGTCACTGTCCAATAAATATTTGAGCAAATGCTAGAGTTGGAACCACCCAGGCAGCACACCAAAAATCAAATTGTGCCCCCAAATCGACTGATGCAGCTGTCTAAGATTTGAATCTTAGGATGTCAATCAAAATATATACTTGTTATTTAAGATATATGCACATATATACATATATTTTTTTCGAAGTCACAGGGAGCAGGTGACCCACCTACCCAAAAGGGTAGGTGTGCCTCTGGCTGTCATAACTCTACAAGATACCACTTTAACAACTAGGATTCATGTACCAGTCATCTGTCATTAACGGGTCTACAAGCTAAACCATCAACATGGCTAAGAAATTATTCAACAGAATGAACACTCCAGTTGACAATAGATATTTTTAGACAGCCAGTAATTGACTAAATCAACTGCCTAATTGCTTGTCATGTTCAGTACGTTAAAAGTCAGATCATATAGAATGAATTCAAAAGAGATAAATACTCCAACTAGTAGTAGTATAACTAAAAAATATAATACAATAAAGTAAAATAATAAATAAAAAACTAGTAGTAACTGGTAAAATGTTTCTTAACTTGCTACTGATTCTAAGTCTGATCTATATAAATTGATCAGGAAAGTCTAACATCAATTACATCAAATATCTTCCAAAAACTTCCAAAGTTGACAATCAATGTCTCTATATTGTCATAGTCAACTGTGCCAAATTGCTGACCCCGCTAAGTGTATCCAAAGTCAGCTCATATAGCATGAATTAAAAAAAGAGGAAAGATCCTCCAACTAGTAGTAGTAAACTCATACTAATAACTAGGATAATATTTCTTAACGTTGCAAATTACAATAATCAGTTGCACAACGCGGTCATATTCCCTAACCAGTTCAAACTTTGATCCATATAAATTGATCACCAAAGTCCACCATAAGTTATACCAACATCTTGCAAAAATTTGCTAAAGAAACTATATACTGAGTGAAAAAATGGCAGAGAGTGCTATATCTTATTTGGTACATCAACTTTCAGCCTGGCTCCGCGGTGGACAAAAATATTATGAAGGAATTGAACAAGAAATTGTTCATATCAGGGATGCATTTGAACATATGAGGGCTTTCTCAAGAGTAGCTGATGCTAAAGAAGAAGAAGATGCTGATTTACAAATATGGATCAAACATGTACAAGACCTTGCACATGATGTCCAAGACATTCTTGAAAAACATGTTGTTATGTGCAACAATTTTCAAGAAAAGGTATCATGGCCATGGAAAAAACCCCATCATTCATTAACGTCTAAGAAGTTATTTGAAGCTCAGAATGATAATCTTCTAGTGATCTTGGAAGGTGTTAGGGCCCGAATCATCGTCATTTCTGAAGGACATAAAACATTTCTTCAGAAATATGGTGTTACAATAAGTGCTGAGAATAGAAACATTACTACATTGAGTTATAACTATGAAGAAGTGTTTCTGGTTGATGAAGCAGATCTTGTAGGAATTGAAAATCATAAATCAATGCTTCTTGATTGGTTACTTTCTGATGTTCAAGAATGGAAATTGCTTTCTATAGTTGGAACTAGAGGTATAGGGAAAACTGCCCTAGTCAAGAAAATCTTTGATGATGCAGCAGTGAAAAAGAATTTCAATCAAACTATATGGATTGAGATTCCAAAGTTTTCTGATGTTACGGACATGTTGTTGAGCATGGTTAATCTAAACGATGAAAGTACCCGTCGAGCACTTGAAACCATGAATGGTAACATGTTGACACAGTCCCTTCAACGAGCCTTTGAGACATTGAGGTGCTTTGTTGTCCTTGATGATGTCCCTGATATTGACACATGGAGGACTCTCAAATATTTATTTCCTAGCAAAGGCCGTGGCAGCAGGGTTATCATCATATCGCGTTTTGCTGAAATATGCCATACCATTTGTGCTGAAACTGGTGGTGATAGTCATGTTTATAGTTGGAAGCCTTTGTCTGAAGAAGAATCTTGGATTCTTTTCTGCAGAAAGGTATTCTCAGGTAGCCTGTTATGTCCTCCATCTTTGATGCAAATCTCCAAAGACATTGTAGAAAAATGCAACGGTTTGCCTCTGGCAATTTTGTTGATTGCTGGTGCACTGGCTACTAAAGGGAACAAAACAGAAGCGTGGGAGTTGTTTCATGGCAACCTTGTTGACAAGTTACAAGGTAGTTATAGTGAAGTCGAGCACATGAAAAGGATACTCAATCTATGTTATCAAGACTTGCCTTTCTATCTCAAGTCTTGTTTCACATATCTGAGCATAATTCCAAAAGATCATGTCATCGATAAGAAGAGACTGATTCGACTATGGGCAGCAGAAGGACTTGTCCTTGAAAGAGAAGGAAAGGGAATTGCACAAGTTGCTGAAAGCTATCTCAATGAACTTGCAAACAGAAGCTTGATCCAAGTTACCAAAAAGTACCCTAATAAATGGTTACAATCATTCAGCATCCATAGTATGTGGTATGAAACCATCCTTTCTAAGTCCGGGGAAAGGGCCGTTACAATTATAACTAATGGGCAAGGAACAAAAAGGCCTCACAAAGTCAGACGTCTAGTAATCGCTGATGAATTGGCTAATGATATACAAGATGTTGATCGGTTTAAGCATCTTCACTCTCTGATAACATTCAGGTCATCAGATTCTATCACTAATTCATTCTTGTTGAAGCTGTTATGTGGCAGTTTCAAGCTACTCAAGGTCTTAGACTTAACAGGAGCCCCGTTGGTGAACGTACCAGAAGAAGTCTTTGAATTAGTACATCTCAAGTTTTTGAACTTGAGGAACACTAAGATAAAACATCTGCCAGGATCAATACAGAAGCTTGAGAATCTCGAGTTCTTGGACCTAAGGGACACATTGGTAAGCAAATTGCCTGATGAGATTCTAAGGCTTCAACATCTTCGCCATGTCTTCATTTATCGATGGGGTGCTGATTTTTTGCATGGTTTCAAAGCTCCTAAGAACATAGGGACCCTTGTCTCCTTAGAAATGGTGAATCTTATAAATGCCACCGCAAGAACAGTGATTGAACTGGGAAAGTTAACAAGACTACAAATATTAGAAATCGCGGAACTGAGAAGAAAACATGGAAGGGATCTTTGTTCTTCCCTTGACAAGTTGATAAATCTTCAACAACTATCAATCTCATCTTATGGGGTAAGTGACATTATTGATTTGCACTATCCCCTTTCTTCAACACACACATCCCTCCGAATATTATTCTTCGAAGGGCGTCTAGAGAGGTTTCCACAATGGGTAACATCTCTTCAAGCCTTAGCCACAATTCATCTAAAATGGAGCAAGTTATTGGACAATGCACTAGACAGTCTTCAAGATTTGCCCAACCTTGTAAAACTAGTGCTAGACCGGGCCTATGAAGGCGAAGAATTGAGGTTCAGGGCAGGTGGATTCAAGAAACTGGAAGACTTACGTATTCTGCACTCTACAAAACTGAGACAGATTAAAGTGGAAGAGGGAGCAATGACTTCTCTTTATGAGCTTCAATTGCGCAACTGTGGATTAATGGAGAAGTTGCCCTTTGGGATTGAACATTTGAGCACGCTTCGGTATCTTTCGCTGGAACAAATGTCTGAGAAATTGTTAATGACTGTGCAGCTTAAGGACAGTCAAAGTGAGGATTACTGGAAAATTGCTCATATTCACGGACTTAATATAGAATAGAAGACATGAAGAAAAACTGAAAGGTAATTAGGAATGGGATAATGCAAGAGAGGAGATATAGTAACATATTTTTGATAATTCCGATTCAAACTTTTAAGATTATTAGTAGTTCAAATACTAGTACTCTTTACTCATTATTTTCTTATCTTTGGGTTTCTCATTCTGAACTTCCCGACTCATAAACAGGAGCGGAGGGCGGAAGGCGGAGGGAGTTGGGAGTTCATCCGAATCCTTTCATCCGGAAAATTACATTGTGTATATAAGTTCAAATTTTTCTTTTATGTATATGTATTAGATATTGAATCCCCTTGTCTTCTTTGTATCTCTTTCCTTTTTTTTCTCTCTTTTTTTTTTTTTTTTTTTTTTTTTTTTTTTTTGCATCCCCTTGGTAAAACTCTTGCTCCGTCACTGCTCATAAATGTTTGTTGCCATATGATATTCTTTAATCAAATGAACAACCCGCTCTCATAGCCGTTAATAGTACGATCAAGATTCATGTACTATTCAGTTGTTTTACACTTTCTTTGTCAGTCCATCTCTCCTATCCTCGTATGCAGAGGCGGAGCTAGAGCTTCGGTAACGGGTTCGGAGCTTTAGTGCAAATCTTGTATTCATTTTAAAAAATTCTTTGAATAAGTATAAATTCTTATTTTAGAACCCAGTAACATAAAAAGAGTAAAACCCCGAACCCACTACCTTCAACTCTTGGCTCCAACTCTGCTCATATGGTATCTGAACTGAGCTTGTATAGTTGCAAACATTTCTTCTTTTCTTACACTCGATTTGTCTAAAATTTCCTAGTTCAAATGGGAAATATGCTTCCACAAAATATCCAAGCAATAACTTTTGTAGACTGAGCTACCAAATAATTTGCACGTAAAAAACAAAATGTCTGATAATTTCAGAAGCTCCTTTTTCCTTGGTTTAGGAGTATGTATTTACCATATAATAATTCATATTCATCTTTCTTTTTAAGATTCTGAAGGATTCAAAAGAGATAAAACACTTTCTATTTCGAAGCTCATGCAGTTTCACGCAATTATTGGCAAAAACAAACCACTAAATCAAAGAGGATACAGAACTCGCGTGAGTTGGTAGGTAAAAAGGGCCATAGCAAAGGACGGCCAGTTCTTTAAAAGGTGGTGACATAAACATCAAAAGGGCCAGGGCAGCCCAGTGCACTAAACTCCTGCTATGCGAGGGGTTCGGGGAAGGATCGGACCATAAGGGTCTATTGTACGCAGTCTTACCCTACATTTCTGCAAAAAGCTGTTTCCATGGCTCGAACTATGGTGCACCGTAACCACTATATTTTACGATCTCACAAGTCTTTTACAAAGAGGATTTGGTCCCGACTAGCCTTAACTAAGTACAAGTCATTTGTTTGGAAAAGCTATTCTAAGTTTTCAGCCTGTAACCACTCTTAGAATAAAATGAAGAGTTGCTAAACTGCAGAGAGAAGCCGATTAGTAACAAGACATTGTTAAATTTGCATTATCTTTGATTACCAATCTGAATAAGGAAGTCTCACCTACATTCAGCTTTATTCCAAGTGAAATTAAGTCTTTAACAACAAAAGAAATCCTCTTTGTAGTAAAAACAAACAAAACACTAAACAGCAATTATCTGGCCAAAATCTTAACCAGTGACACGGCTAACAAATAATTCAACATAAGAATACTCCTCAACAAGCTATGTTGCGCGGACTATCCAAAATGTAACCGCACCCGTGTAGGATCCTTCAATAATGCACTATTTTTGGAGGATCCGACATGTATCCGGCCACATTTTTGGAGAGTCCGAGCAACATAGTCAACAAGTAGGACATGACATCTTTCACAAAATACATCTGATCTTTTAGATGAAAAGAGACATTATTGTAATGCATTTTACCACTATGGCTCACACATACGACTTGTCCAGAATCACTGTGGGCTCCCCATAGATCAAAAGATGATCTAGGCCGCGTATGGCTGATACCATATAATTCTGCTGCATACCATTATACTATACTTCTGTCCACAAATAATATAGAATTGATTGTTTCCACGTTAGACATCTCCTACTTCATTTTCTTAATTGCTCCGGACTAACAAAAAGGGTTTAATATGGAGAGTCTGGTGTAAACATTTGAGTTGACAATCTGTATTTTTTGACAGCCAGTAGTCGACTGAATCAAGTGCCAAATTGCTTGCCACGTTCAGTGTGTTGAAAGTCAGATCAAATAGCATGAATTTAGAAAAGAGAAATACTTCAACCAGTAGTAGTAAACTAGTAATAACTAAAAGATAATATACAACAACAACATACCAAGTATTATCCCATTCCGTGAGATCTGGAGAGGGTAGTGTGTACGCAGGCCTTACCTCTACCTTGTGAGGATAGAGAGGTTGTTTCCAATAGACCCTCGACCCGGGAAAACTTAAGCACCACCTTAATGATAATATAGACAAGAAGGGACAGCACCAAAAAGCCATATAAAAGCAGAATAAAAACAACAAGACAATAATGTGATCAACAATGGAAAAAAACAACGGTTAGTCATAAAAACCTATTACCAACATGTCACGACCCAAATTGATGGGCCGCGACGGGCACCCGGTACCTTACTCAACCGAGTACTAATGTAATGTATCTTTCTCGGTACATCATCATATACTCGTGACATACGGACCTAATAGGCCAACATAATCATTTATAAATTCTAAACATAGGCCGACAAGGCCATACAAGTATTCGTATACATGACATCTGTCTACAAGCCTCTAAGAGTACATTAAGTGTCATAAAGGTCGGGATTAGGCCCCGCCATACCAATCAATACATGTCCTAATTATACTGACCAAATAAGCAACTCCGGAGCAAATAGAGCGCACCAACATCTTCCGTTGAGTTGATAGCCTACTTGGAGGGCTCTCGACCTGTCTATCAGGACCTACGGGCTTGAAACGCAGCGTCCCCAGGCAAAAGGGACGTCAGTACGAATAATGTATCGAGTACGAATAATGTACCGAGTATGTAAGGCAGTATACTGAAAGCTGAAACTGAACTGATAATATAATAACTGCAGGTAGTTGGAAGTCAAAGATAATCTGATGATATGCTTACCTGACTGACTCAATTCTCTCAATATGATAAGTAAAATAGTTGTCCGGCCCTATAAGGCTCGGTAAATATATATATATAACTGATGTGTCGTAGTAGGATCGCTCATAGACGCTCGGCCATACTAGGATTTTTATCTCGACCAACTGGGCTCGCTCATAGGCGCTCGTCCACAGTAGGTTCGGTATATTACTTACCATCTGATCAGAGGTTGCCCAATAGGGGCCTGCTCATCGATTATAGCTCGATGGTAATGAAAATACTTTAATACTGTATATATAAACTCTCTGCTCTCTTGACCGGAAGAAGGAAATACTCAAATTGAATATGAAGTCCCGATAAGGACAATATTGTAACTTACAAAATTAGGAAAATATACGTAACTTGCGATACTCGCAAAATATACGTAAATTCCGGGATATGAATTGTTCCTTATGCCTCAATATCAAACTTGTGTAATGACGAGATCATGCTAAAATGAAAAAATGGCTTAGCCTTAACATACCTGGAGTAGGGAATACACTGAAATGCTTTATTTGTATCAACCAAAATGCCACAACCAGAGTGAAAATTCACCCATGCATTAGCTAAAAAGATATTTGATTCTAACCTCCCCGTCTTAATCACGAGGGAATGTATTTCCCTGCCTTTGTCAAGAAGTATCTCTTTACAACAATCTCGAATCAAATAACAAAATGTAAGCCCATTAGGATCCACATTTTCCAACTTCATATCATTATACAATCTTAAGAACTCATTGGGCTTACCTGCTTCACAAATTCCACGTAAAATCCATACATGTAAGTTTCATTTTGGTAAGTCATAAAACACTTTGAAAGCAACATTTGTAAGACCCATTTGTATATACATATTAACAAGTGCACTGGCAATATGTAAATTCATACTAAATCCCAATACAACTACTCCCTTCCTTTCTCTACACAAATGATTGTGATAACTACTAGCAATTACTCCTTATTATAAGTGTGGGGCCCCTTTTGTAAGATGACTTGGCCAAATATTTTTATCTAAACATGACACTTATGTTCACAAAATATGAGTCATAATGGTCTAAAGACCTTGCTGCCATGCTAGGACACTTGGTCTTATCCATTCTATGCCTAATTATTTAATTAGCTTAATCAATTAATTACCCACTAATTCATAGTTAACCAATTATCCACATAATTAAGAATTATCTCAATTTATTTAAAATACTACTCGCTTTTAATTATACACTTTACTATCATGGCCATGTGGTACCATGTATGGTACTAGTCCATAAATACCAAGTATTTTAGCTCAGGCCATATTTTATCCCATGATGGCAAACTTTGACGAAACTCATTTTCTTTGATTTAGCCTCCCCTCTCACCTTCACGAATTTACTCGTTACTTGTTTGAAATAGCATAATCCTTATAATCTCCAAATAATATTTTTCTTGGGTTGATGTCAATTACCTTACGACAAATCCAACGTACAATACTACGGGGTGCAACATTGTTGTAATTTAATACTGCGAAACGTAACATCATCGTAACGTAGTACTGCAAGGCGTAACATCATCATAATATAGTACCGTTGGACGTAACATCGACGTAATATTGTAGGGCGTAACACAACAGAAATGCGTGCCAATACTACCGTTATGAACACTCTAGACTACCTACTCTACTACCCTAATACTCGGCCTCCATACCTTCCTATCAAGGGTTATGTCCTTGGTCAGCTTAAGTTGCGTCATGTCTTGCCTAATCACCTATCACCACCTCTTCTTTGACCTACCTCTAATTCTTTGTAGACCCTCCAATGTCAACTTCTCAAACCTCCTCACGGGGGCGTATGTGCTCCTCCTCCTCACATGATTAAACCACCTAAGCCGCGCTTCCCACATCTTGTTCTCGATAGGGGCCACACCCACCTTGTCGCACACCTTGTCGCGAATAACCTCATTTCTGATCCTATCTAACCTGGTGTGCCCGCACATCCATCTCAATATCCTCATATGTGCTACCTTCATCTTCTGGACATGAGCGACCTTGATTGGCCAACACTCAACCCCATACAACATCGTTGGCCTGACCACCACGCCGTAGAACTTACCCTTAAGTTTCGGTGGCACCTTCTTGTCATACAAAACACCGAAAGCGAGTCTTCATTTCATCCATCCTGCCCCAATACGATGTGTGGAATATTCATCAATATCCCCTTCCCCCCTGAATAATAGACCCAAGGTACTTAAAACTCCCTCTCCTAGGACTGACCTGCGAGTCCAACCCACCTCCTATTCCCCTCCTTGAGTCTCGCCACTGAACTTACACTCCAAGTGTTATGTCTTAGTCCTGCTCAACTTGAAACCTTCAGATTTCAGGGTCTGCCTCCATGCCTCTAATTGCGCGTTCACATTGTCTCGCGTCTTGTTAATCAATAAAATATCATCTGCAAATAGCATGCACCACGGCACCTCCCCTTGGATGTGGCGCGTCAGTATGTCCACCGGCAGAGCAAACAAGATTAGGCTGAGTGCCAACCCCTGATGCAACTCAATCATAACCGGAAAATGGTTTGAGTCCCCACCCACCATCCTCACTCGGGTCTTTACTCAATCATACATATCCTTAATCAACCTAAAGACCTCTAGCCTCCAAACATCTCAACAAAACCTCCCTCGGGACTTTATCGTACGCCTTTTCTAAGTCGATGAGCACCATATGCAAGTCATTCTTTCTATCACTATACTGCTCCATCAATCTCCAAACAAGGTGGATGACTTCTGTAGTCGAACGCCCCGGCATAAACCCAAACTAGTTCACGGAAATAGACACACTCCTTGTCACCCTTAGCTCTACCACTCTCTCCCAGACTTTCATAGTATGGCAATTTTGTTGAGATAGTTATTGTAATTTTGGATATCACCTTTGTTCTTGTATAGAGAAACCATCGTGCTCCACTCTTCGGGCATCTTCTTCATTCTAAAAATTACATCAAATAACCTAGTGGCCACTCCAAGCCTGCCTTGCCCGCACTTTTCCAAAACTGCACCGAGATTTCATCCGGCCCGCTCGCGTTGCCCCTGCTCATCTTACGCATAGCCCCCTCAACTTCATCAACTATAATCTGCCTACAATACCCAAAGTCACAACGACTCCCAGAGAGTTCCAAATCACCCAGTACAATGCTCATGTCCGCCTCCTCGTTCAAGAGATTATGGAAGTAGGTCTGCCATCTTCGAGGGATAAGCCCCTCATCCAACAAACTCTACCTTCTTCGTCCTTGATGCACTTCAATTGGTCCAAGTCTCGCGCCTTCCTTTCTTGCGCCTTGGCTAACCCGAACAACCTCTTATCCCCACCTCGGCCCTCGAGTTACTCATACAAACAACTAAAAGTTGCAGTCTTGGTCGCCGTAACTGCTAGTTTTGCCTCTTTCTTAGTCAATTTATGATGCTCCATATTCGCCATCTTTTCCTCATCGTCTACACTTTCCACTAGCTTCAAATACGCTGCTTTCTTGGTTTCCACTTTTCCTTGCACCTCTTCATTCCACCACCAGTATCCCTTGTGACCACTAGAGTAACCCTTTGAGTCCCCTTATACCTCTCTCGCGGCTTCCCTAATGCATTGCGCAGTCGTGGTCCTCATAGCGCTTGCGTCCCCACTACTCCTTCAAGCCCCCATAGTCACCAGCTTGACCCCCAACTCCTGCGCTTTAGCTTCTGTCAAGGCTCCCCACTTGATCCTATGTTGGTTATACATCGCCCTCTTCCTCATCTTCCTCGTGATCTCAAGGTCCATGACCAGGAGCCTATGAAGGGTCGAGAGGTTCTTACTCGGGATGACTTTTCAATCCATGCAAAGACCTCTATCGGACTTCCTGCAAAGTAAATAATCAATCTGAGTCTCGGCCACCGAACCCCGGAAAGTGACCAAATGCTCTGTCTTCTTCGGGAAACTCGAGTTTGCTCTAGCAAAGTCCAGTAGAGACGTTTCTCCTCCGTTTGTATCTCCAAAACCAAAGCCACCATGCACATCATCATATCCCCGAACGTCAGAAGTCGCTCCAATGTGGCTGTTGAAAACTCATCCTATGAAAAGTTTCTCGGTGTGCGGGATATCACGCACCATCTCATCCAAATCCTCCCAGAAACACCTCTTGACTTCCTCATCCAAGCATGCTTGGGGTGTGTACGTACTTATTATGTTCAACGTAAAACCTTCAACAACTTGCTTAATAGTCATCAGCCTGTCACTCACCCTCCTAACTATGGGTGTCAATGGATATTTCAAAACCGACCGAACCGTACCGTACCGAACCGATTTTTAGGTTTCTACTAATAAAACCGTAGGTTTTTATATAAATCTATAACCGTACCGATAATTAGGGTAGGTTTTTATTTTATGAAAATAAACCGAAGAAATACCGAACCGTACCGAATAAATTTACAACGTNTAATTAGGGTAGGTTTTTTTTTATGAAAATAAACCGAAGAAATACCGAGCCGGACCGAATAAATTTACAACATGAAATATATTTATATATTAAGTTTAAAAACAATAAAGTATTAAATTTGTTCTTGGGCCTTGAAATTATGAAACAATTACTAGCCAACAAGTAATTAAACTCAAAATCCTAATTCCAAAACCTATTATGCTATTTCTATTGAAACTAAAAAAAATTCAGCACATTCACTAGCAAGACACAAGGTGTTGTAGCGATTATGTGTAGCAAACTACAATGTACTGAATATGTTTCCTTTCGTTTGATTTAGATTTATCTTGTTGAATGTTTAATTTTCTATACACTTTATCGTTAAATCCCAACTTGGTTAATATCTTTCCCCTTGTGTGTGTTTTATTTTTCTTGTACTTGCTTGTTTTCTTTTACGCTGTTGTAGAATAGTTAATGGATCTATACTCTAGTCATCTTTCATATTTTCTTAATTCATCACCTTTTAAACTGTAAGGGGTCGTTTGGTTGGAATGTAGTTATCCCAAGATTAATTGTCCCAGGATTTGTTATTCCACAATTCCATGAGGATAAAAAAATCACTACAATCGGAGATAACTAATCGCGAGATTAATTGTACCGCAATTTACTCCCAACCAAACATTGGATAAACCCTTCTTAAATTTAGTCCCTGGATTAATTATTCATTATTCCTCATCCAAACGAGCCCTAAAAATGCCTAGAGAGTTTTGCTAAGTCCTATAAAAGTACGTATGTTATTGCATTCTGCTTCTACTAGTGATTTTTACATGACATTTAAAAAAATTACCGAAAATTAACTGAACCCTACCGATACCGAAGAGAAATCGACATGATTGGGACGGTTTTGAAAAGTCTAATTTTGGTTATACATAGTAGAATAACCGAAAAATTGGTATGGTACATATTCCATAAAATAACCGGCCGAACCGAACCATTGACACCCCTACTCCTAACCTCCACCACTAGTTCACGAAGGTCCTTATCAACCAAGAATCCAAGATACCTACCCCTTTCCTGGCCCTACCATCCCAGAAATACCAAAGTTTGAAACTGCCCGCATCTTCCGCCTTATCTCCTCCCCACCTAGTCTCTTGTACACAAGTTATATTAATATTTCTTTTCTCGAGAATCTTCGCTAACTCTACAGATTTTTCAGTCAAAGTTACTATGTTCGAAGACCCCACTCTCAGCCTCCCTTAGCCCTCTTACCCCCCCCCCCCCCCCCCCCC